>PVKS010003996.1:0-97824 GCA_004027875.1 Aplodontia rufa
GGAGGTAAGGCAGATGCCAGGGGAAGGACGACGGTGCAGGGAAAGGGCCTGGGCGAGGTAGGGGCAGGCCAGGTGCTGGGGCGGCGGTATGGGAGACTAGTGATAAGTCGGAATAGGGAGCAAAGAGGAATGAGAACCGGAACCTCGCGAGGCGGGGACTCGACCAGGGGCTGGTCGGAGTGCCGGTGGAGGCTGGGAGGGTCCTCTCCCCTCTCGGCCTTTGCCCGCTGGGCTGGTGCCTGGGGGGCAGTAAGGTTTAATGGACCTATAGGCCCGTGTGAACGCAGGACCCGGCTCTAGGGTTCTCGGTTTCAATCCGTGTGTGCCTGCAAATGTGTCTGTTCTGCCGGTTCCACCCTGTGCATGCGGGGAAGGGTCCCCAGGAGGGTGCACGGTGGAGGGTGGGTGTAGTGATGTGTCCGGAAGTCACCTCGCTCACCTCTCCCCCTAGGAATTGACAGCAAACACCTCAAATCACCAGTGCACCCCCAACTCCCTTAAGTGTGAAGAGAAAAAAGGCAAATGAACCCCAGGCAAATAAGCCGTATGCAGATTGTCGTCGGACCCCTTCCCCCCCAAGCTCGGGTCTGTGGGTCTTGAGCGCCGCCTAGCGGCCGCCCTGAAAATTACACTAAAAAGGAGTGGTTTGGGACGCGGCCCATCTGGTAATTGGGGATCTGCACATCCGCCCCCTGACGTTGCCGCTTTCCTTGACTTCAGGTCCGGGAGGTCCCGCAGGCCGGATCCCCGCGCCATCCTGACCAGTCACATCCACCCTCCGAGGCCAGGGTGAGCATCTCATGGCTAACACCTCACACCTCTGGAAAGATCTCTGAGAACCCACAACCCCTACTCCTCCCTGGTCTTGCTCACACCCCAGCACTAGGGTCCTCCCCGTCTCTGGGCCAGGCTGCACCCTGTCAGAACCTGGTGACCCTCCTCCTCATGGCACCACCCAGTCTTACACACACGCTCTCTGATTAGCTCTGCCTGTGCCCTCGGCCAGTCCCCCTTTTAAACTGCTACCGTCACAGCTACTGATGCGACCTGGTAGCGCACTATTGGCTTATCTCAGTCCACCTTAGGACTGAAGCATTGACTACACCCACCTCCCTGTAGCCGCAGGTCTGTCTGTGAGGTTCCCTCTGCTGGGCCCTTAAATGACCTGGCCGCTGAACCCTTCCTTCACTGTGTGCTGGCTCCAGAAATGGTCCCACCCTCACAGGGCCTCCATTTGGACCCTCTCCAAGTCCCTCCACCCCACAGGTATTCCACTGGAGTCTCCACCCTACCCACTTCCTGCCAGTCAGGCAGGTTCTTCCCCAAGCTTGGCTGCCCCTGAATCCCACCTCAGCCTAGGCAGCCACCCTACTGCCACAGCCCACAAGGGAGTCACCTGACCATTACAGAGTCCCATCACCTGTGTTAGGGGCTTCCTATTTCTTGTGGCCTGAAACCCATGGTTGTCATGAAACTTCACCAGAAATCCCAGACCCTGGCCAGCCTCACCTCTCCTCTGGGAGGTCCTGCCCCAACCACCCCTGGACCACTGCCACTGCCCAGGACACACTGATAAGTGTCCAGGGGGTGCTGGCAACTTTGTGCCCAGGGCAGGGTCTGACTTTTTTATCTCCCAGGGTAGGGCCTGGCCCAGAGCCAGAAAGCTCTGGGTGGCTCTTGCACATTTTCCTATTTGTCTCTCACTGCTGGGTTGGAGAGGCCCCCCTCCCCGAAAGTGCCGGAGGCCAAGCCCCAGGTGACACTGAGGATGTCGCAGGTGTGCTCTGTAGAAGGAAGCTGAGAATCCAGTGTGGGAACCCCTGGCAAAGTCTACCTCCCTCAAGCCGAGAATCCAGGATCTGCTACTAAAGGGGTGTCAACTGGCTGGCCTGGATGCTCACATGGGGGGCCCTAGCTGGCCCAGGCCAACAATGGGAATGGGACTTAGGGTCTTCTGGGCTCACCCAGATCTGCAAGCCTGAAGAGCCCGGCCCACTAAGCCCCAGGCAATGTCTGTGCCCCCTGCAGGGGCGGGACATCTACAAGAGACAAAGAGCCATTGAGGTTCCCAGCCTGCGGGGGAGGGGAGCCCAGGCTACTGGAGCTATTTTGGGATCTTCAGACAAAATCATTCAGCCTGAAGTAGCCCACGCAAGCTCATGCCCTGGGAATGCACAGAATACTCTGAGCCAGGAAATAGCCCCCTGAACTCCGGGCTCACACCAACAACAACATGCAATGGCAAACCGGCACTTCCCTGGTCTGGGCCCGCGCTCCCAACTCTGGAGACACTGGGGTCACAAGTGCACGCGCCCACCTGCCTGCACACACCCGCCCTCCTACAGCCTCCCACACACACTCTGTGTACTGGGAACCCCTGGTGGCTTCCTGCCCCTGAAAAGGTGAGGAAAAGGCAGAAGGGCCTGCCCACTGGCAACCCGCTGGCCCATTCTCAAGTAGACGACTCCTCCCCTTTCCGAGGGGGTGGGGCTCCCCTGGAAACGATGGGGTGGGGTGGACTGGCCGGGAGCCCACTGCACAGAGCTGCTGGGTCCCTCTGATGCACACAGCACTTGTGTGCAACGCCCTCTGATGCAGGGCGTCGCCGGGGCCCACCTGCAGATGCAGTCTGACCTCCAGTCAGGTGGAGGGCCTCTGCTCCCTTGCCTGTTGGGCTCTTGGGGTGCACCGTTCAGAAGGGAAACAGCAGCCTGGTCTCAAATGTGGTGCTCTGATGGCTGCCCAAGCCAACGCAGCTGGTGGCACAGGTGTGTGGCTGCCCTGGTGGGGGCGGGGCACTGCCCCTCACCCCTCCGGTTGCCTGGTCTCAGGCTGTGCCATATCCTCCCACTCCGTCATAGCAGACAATGGGCGTATCATAGTGGGACTTTGCTGTTGGGACCAGGCCAGCCTCCAGTGGTTCCTCATCAACTTCCGGTGAGGCCAGGAGGTGCCTGGGTCAGGCCTGTGCCCTCTACCTGCCCCAAACAGCAGGTTACTCAGGGTAGTGAGATTAAGTGAAAAATTTGGTAAGGAGCACACAGGGCTAGTTCCCAGGCCTGGCCACGCTCTTGGAAGCCTGTTGCCCTTGGGTCTCAACCCCACCCCTCACTATTCAGCCCAGCTGGCCCTGCCCGAACCAGCCATTCACACCTCCAGAGACAGGGTAGTGTCCCCAGCACAGCCTGGGGAAGGTACCATGTGGCAGTTTCTAAGCCCAGACACCTTGTGGCCTCTAGGGGTGATATTTGCAGACAGACAGTTGATGGGATGGGTCTTCTGCCCTGGACAGAAGCAACTGCCAAGGCTCTAGATAGGAACTGGCTCAAGAAGCGGTAGGGGAGCAGCAGGCCAGTGTGGTGGGGGCAAAAGGAACCCACAGCACCGCTCTTCAGGCTTGCAGATCTGCAATGGGGAGCCCACCCTGGACCTCCACCACAACCACCAGGGGGTGCCAGGTGAGCAGGAACTGTAAAACATGCAGTATCCTCTGCGCCTCCCCTGCCAGGCAGCTCCAAACCCAATTCTGCCAGGCCTCACCCATCTCCAGTAGTCATCCAGCTGTGGTCAGGGATCCCAGCGTCCCTCTGAGAATCCAGCTGTGCTATGCCGGGTAAGAGGCACCAGACACAGGAGAGGTGGGCATAATGGGGGTCTTACACTCCACACTGAGGGCTGAATTCCAGGGCTTTACAGGTGGGGATCAGGATGAACAGGAAGGACTGGGAGAGGGACAGAGGACCAGAGACAGATGGGGGTGGAGCTGTGGTGGAGCCAGGCAGGAAGGCGCTTCTCCCCTGGAGGTGTGCCAGGTGAAGAGGAGGCGAGGCTTGGAGGACCCAGAGTGCAGAATGGAGAATGGAGGGAATGAATGACTGTGTGGCAAGTGTCCTCACGCCTGAGCCTCACTGCCACCCCCCACAGGAGCAAGTGGGGGCCCTTCTCTCCCACTTGCCAGGCGCTGGTGCTCATTCACCCCAGATGCACACTGTGACCACACATTTCTGGGCACAATGCCCCATAGGCCAGGCTGCCTATCTTAGGTCCTAGCGTGGGTAGCTCAGGTCCACCTCAGGGTGGTGAGCGATGCCCCTTCCCTGAGGCCCACCTGCCCTGCACCCTGTCTAGCTGCAGGGGAAGGGAATGTCCTCATGCAGCCCCACTAAGCACACACTTCATTTTGTCTAGCAACCACTCCCAGGGGCAGAGACCACAGGAAGCAGTGCCTTCCCACTGGCAGGCACAAGGCTCATCGTGGCAAGGCAGCGGGGCAGACTGGACCATCAGCAGCAAGCAAAGGTGAGACTCGTGTGTGTGAGGCAAAGGCCTCTCAGACACAGGCAGAGGCAGCCCACTGGCCAACATTGAAGCACCCTCCTCTCAGGCTGAGCCCAGGGACACCAGGGAATCAGGAACCAGTGCCAGTGGGCTCTGGCAGAATGTGCAGGTTGAGCACACAGCCTTCCGCGCACACTCTGCATATAAGCACAGCTTATATGCCCAAGGACATAGCTCACTCTCCCACGCCTTCACTGCATGCAGGTTGCAGGGAAGCCTGGGACTGGCCCTTGCCCCTTTCCCAGTTCCAGCTCTAAGCAGCGCTGGCAGGGGGCCTTCCTCAGAGGAAGTTCACAGGATCTGTGCTGGAGGGAGGAGGCCCTCGAAGGGGACAGGGACGTCAGGGACCTTCCCTAGTCCCCAGCCACAGCATGCCACAGCCACTCTGGGGCCTCCCCCAGGAGATAACTATTCCTGGGGGTATCAAGTGCCTGTGGGCAGGACTACCCTCTCAGCCAGCATGCCTCAGAGTCTCTGGGCGCCCCAAGGGGAGGAGGCTGACAGCTTAGGAGGGCAGGCCAGGAAGGGGAGTAGGTATCCACCCATCCAGGCTTTACCTCAGCTCTGAAGTGAGCAGCTGGCCTGGGTCCCACAGTGGAGATAAGGGGTGGGGTGCCCCCCAGCTTTCTACAGCTGTTTCTTGCCCTCCTGAGGTGTTGGGGGTAGGCTTTGATCTTCGTGGGTTGGGGGATTAGCCAGCAGAGCATCCAGGTGGGAAGTCCCATTGGCCGAAGTTGCAGGGAAGTTGCAGAAATGGCCTGTGGTGGACCCCTAGCCTTTTAGTGTGGGTCTCTCTCCACCTCAGCCTGTGGGGCTTGGGGACAGCCTTTGACCTGGGCCAGTGCCCTTAGAAGGGGACCTCTGACCTCCAGTGCAATCCCCTCCCTGGGTCTCCTGCTTCCTTGGCCCTGTAAGGTCCCACACCCACAGGGGTGCTGTAAGGGCACAAGCAGGCCCCAACAGAACCAGCTCCATCCCCAGCACCCACAGGGGCAGCCCCAATAGAGAAAGGGAGGGTGGTTTCAAAGCAGCCTTTTTTCCACTTCCAGTTTCCAGGGAAGAATGGGAAGGGAGGGAGCTCTTCTCTGGGTGGAGAGAGAGAGAGAGAGAGAGAGAGAGAGAGAGAGGATCTGGAAAAGCTAAGACCTGTTTCCAACAGCTCAGTCTGCCCTCCTTTCCCTGTGTAAGTAAGGTAGGTCACCCCCACCCACCTCAGGAGCCCAGGAAATCAAAGACCAGACAGAGCCACTGGCAGCACCAGGCCTAGCCTTCTACCAGCAACCCCAGGACAGCGGTGGAGGGGTGAAGGGAGGAGGGGAATACTACCCTTCCCCCAGCCTCATCGGCAGGTTGTGGGTGGCAGGCCTCCAGCCTGGACCTGCCTGGAGGAGGGGCCTGGAGGGCAGGAGGTGGGGCCAAGGAGGAGGCTAAGGACCTGGAGTCCACAGTGAAAAGGGAAGCAGGGACCAGGAGAAGCTACCTCCCACATCAGCAGAGGAATGTGGGGGAGCTGTGGGGGACAGAAGCCTAGGGAGCTGCTGAACTGGGAGGGTTCTCTGCAGTCCAGAAGCCTCCCCACAGCCTAGGTTATCAGTGAGAAGAACCTGGCCCTGGGGTCAGGATGCCCCCACCTACTGCCCTCCTGAGAGTCCTGGACAGTTGGCTTGGCAAGGAGGAAGGGCTGGGCCGGGGAACATGGCTGCCAGGACCCCAGCTCCAGGGCTGGGTAGGGCCAGCCTGAGCAGGTTCCAGGCTCACTCTGACCCTGGCCCCCTGCCCTGTCCCTGTGCCAGGCCCTGGGAGGGGCAGACAACACTTCCTTTCTCTGCTCCTGGCTCCTCGTGGGGAGGCAAGGGCCTCAGTCTGCTCTGCAGCCCCCAGTCTGTGTCCCTCTTGGGGGCTTCTGGGAAGAGCCAGGATGGCCTTCCAGATTCCTGAGGTGGAGTGGTGAGGCAGAAGAGTAGGGACAGTGTGCAAATCAACCCAAGGTGACAGAGGGCTGCCCTGAGCAAGCTCCGAAGTGGCAGCTGACACTAGGAGAGGCTAGGCCACTTCCCTGACAAAGCAGGGGGTGGGGTCACCTACCGGAAAGAGCAGGAGGGGCCCCCAAAGGTGGCACAGGGGGAGAGGTGCATACCTGTCTCAGCTATGCCAGGAATGTGGCTCCCCAGGCAGAGAAGGAGGAGGAGACTTCCTGGGGGCTGCAGCAAGAGGAGGGACTGACTGGGCAGGGCCAGAAAGTTCCAGCTGGCCCAGGGGAGAAACTGAGGAAGGCAAGCCTCCAGAAGGGGGAAGCAGCAGGGCCCCTCAGGGCAGTCTAGGCAGGCATGGAGAGGGATCGGGTTCCAGGACTGGGTTCCCACACAGAGTGCCCTGGAGGTCCTGGGTAACCTCTGTAGACTAAGGGCCACCCAGACTTCACCTGTGCCTCTGGGGGAGGGGCAGAGTGGGGAGTGGGCCCTTTGGTTAGCACTGCCTCCAAGAGGGCTGGGCAAGAGATGCTCTGTAAACCTGGTCTCTCAGGTCTTGGGGTGCCTGAGGAGGCTTAACCCTGTCTTGCCCTGCCTCTTTGATGCATGATCCCTGTCCCAGCAGCCATGGGACCCTGGTCTGCTTCCAAAATAGAGATCCATATCACTCAACCCTGCTCAAGGTTTCCAGACTCCCCCAAAATCTTACAGTGGAACCCAGGCTCCTCATCCTGCTCCCTGCTCCGAGGGCTTCCCCTTGGCCCTACTGCAAGCCCTGCCTGGACCTCAGATCCTAGACTGATCCTGAGTGCCTGCAACATACCCCAGTAGGTCAAGCCCACACCCACCTGGGGGGCTCTCCCTGGGGACCCTCCTTCCCAATCATTGCACAGCTAGGGCATTCCCACCACCAAGGCCAGGGCCTGGCATGGACAATCTTGGCTTCAGTAGAAGCTGAACCTTGTTCTGCCCAGGGTGACCCTTCCTGTGTGACCTCTGGCCCCACAGCAAGTCCTCAGTTACTGAGTCACGGACCCTCAGGCTGGACCCCACCCAGTTAGAGTTAATGATTTGCCCTCTTGATCTTTCAGGGACAAGGATGTCCAGCGCCCTGACCCTCCTTCTCCAGTCATTTCTCAGCCCTACTCATCTCTAAAACAGGAATCACTGCCCTGTATCCCCTCTGCCTCCATGCCATGCCCAGCCCCCAAGCTTCCAGGGCAGGACCAGGGTTTCTTGCCCAGTGGGATAGCCTGGCTGGACCCCTACAGCGGAGCCTGTGCTGTTTAGCACAGCCAAACCCAGGGGACCTGGAGGCAGCCCAGGAGCAGCTGACCACAGCTGCAGTAGAGGCCACAGGACTGCCCATTCTGGGCTGTGCCCCTCCCTCTTCACAGTGTTGCCCACACCCCCTGCCCCCTGCCAAGACAGCAAGAAATCCCCCTCAGGAGCCAAGCCTGAATGAAAGCAGAAAGGCAGACAAGAGGTAGGACTTCTCCTCCACCAACAGATCACATCAGAGGACTGGAAGTCGACCCCTGCCTTTGCCCTAGGGAGGAAGTTTCTCTCCATCCCCCATCCTACATCCCCCTTCCAGGCAGCCATAAGGGGACAGACAGGAAGTGGGGGGATGAATTTCTACATTCTCCCACCACATTCCCCAGCTTAACATGTGACTGGTCACTTCCCAGAGGCCAGGTGGGGAGGAACTCAGGTACTAACCTGTCCCCTGAAGCACTCACACCACAGAGCAGCTCTTTTCGAAACCATGGGCCTCAGGAATATACAGGACAGGCCCCAAATCTCCAAACCCTAAGCCTGGCCACATGGGGTTTGCCCACTGTAGACACTGGGCTCTCTAGGATGACAGGTGTGTTCATTCACCTGGTCCCAGCTCCTCCCCTAGAAAAGGGCCCTCCAAGGACAGGAGGGGCAAAAGAAGCAGAGGAGGCCAGTCCCCATTGCAGGGCTGGGGCTTGTTTCTGTTCCTTTGATTCTAATGACTGGGTTGCTAGAGATGCAGTAAGAGAGCTGGGAAGCAGGATGAGGTCAGAATTCAACCAGACAGCCGGAGAGCCCCAGAAAACCCCTCTGTGCCCTCTGTTGGCCCCTGCCAGAGGATGAATGGCCACAGCTCTGCCACCACCTCTAAGCTTGTTCCTCCGCACACACCTGTAAGCTCCCTACCCCTGCCCCGACCACCACTGGCTCCCTGCATGCCCTCCACCACGCACCTTCTACACAAAATTCCACCTCTTCCAGGTTCCGCAGGGTGATCCGCATGAGGCTAGAGTTGAGCATCAGCTCATTCTTATGAGCTGGCCACAGGTAGGGGGGTGCTGGGTTCACAAAGAAGATCCTGGTGTCCCCTGTGGACACCTGGTTGTCACAGATGAGGGGGTCTCCAAAGCCACCAATCACTACCTTGTTGCCGCCGTCCAGTAGGCTCTCCTGGGATACTACATCTTTGCCCTTCAAGTACCTCCAGACTCGAACCTGGGTGGACATGGAGGCAGGTGTTAATGGTCCTCTTCCTTCTAGCACCCCCAGTCTGGCACCCTTCCCCCTCTTCTGACCTCAGCTGCTCAGGCCAAATGCCCACAGTGGACCCCAGCTCTGGGCAGAGATCTCTGGCTAGCCCTTGGGCAGAGATCTCTGGCTAGCCCTTGGGCAGAGGCTACAGGGAAGCATACACAAGTGTTGGCTGCTGCTGCCCCCACCTCTGGTCCCACATGAGGATCTAGGACCCCCTCAATTGTGACCAGATGACACATGAACACATGCCCACATCAGGAAGCAGTTCCTACTCCAGGTCTAACCAAGACCAACTAACCCAACTGCAAAATGTCCACCTCAACTCAGGCTGGATTAGGGGAGGGGCCCAATGGCCTAGAGTGCTCTGCCTTCCTCCCTCCCCCTCTGCCTACCACCACTTGCAAACACCCAGGGCAAAGCCAGGACCAGCCACCACTGCGGATGCAGGGGTTTCAGGGCAAGGGGCCAGCCCTGTGTGTGGGCTGATACCCTCCCCCCAGGAAGTGAAAGCCCCCTCCCAGGGCTTCACAGTCTGTGTAGCCAAGGCAGCTCCAACCACAAAGTCAAGTTTGGGCAGCTTTGGGTGGCCCCACCCTCTGCATTCTCCTCCTGGGGCCCTGAGGGCACCTGCTCTGACACACTTGTGTGAGGGACGCCTACAGTCCCCACCCAAGGCAGCCCCACATAACAGGTCTTCAGATCCACTTACTCCCTGTGACAGGAGTTCTGGGAAGAGGCCCCTTCTTCAGAGCTCTGGGGGGCTGGGGCTTTTGGAATCAGGGTGAAAGACAATGGGTGGCCTTTCCACCTGCCAGCTCACGACTACAGAATCTGCAGGGACCCCACCATCAGCTGGCACAGTCTCACCTAACCCACCACCCCACACAACCACTATGGTCCAGTACAAGATAACCCAGACAGGGGAGAGCCTGCCGGCTTTCATCGCCTCCCCCCACCCCAGCCACACCCAGGAGCAGGGGAGGAAGTCGGGAAAATCCTGCAGGGGCTTGGCAAAGTGCCCAGCGGGGAGGGGAGGGGCCCGGCAGGGTTGGGGACCCCAGCTGTAGCCCGCACAGGCCACTCTGAAACAAGCCGCCATCCTCCCCATCTCCATGGAACAGGAATCCGATTTCTGGTCCAGGGAGGTGGCTTGGGAGGCCACAGGGAAGACCAACCTTCCCTTCCTAGCAGATTGTGGAGGAAACCTATCATACCTATTCCAGGAGCTCCCAGATCCAGCTGAAGGAGAAGAGGGACAAGACTCCCCTCCCTGTGGCCGGGGGTGGGTGGGAGGTCTAGTACTCTTGGAGCTGGATAGAGCACCTGCCCCCCCGCTCCTCCCGCCCCCCTCTAAGGCACGCGAGGTTCAGCTGCGGCCCCGCCCACTCCCTACTCCAGCCCTGCACGTCGGGTAGCTGCAGACCCCCTGGCTGGCTCCCTACGTAGGAAAATTAAGCTGTATACCTTTCTCCCAACACCACCCTTTCTCCCTGGTATCTGCCTCTTGGGGGGAGGGGATACAGCACTGACTACAAGCCGAGACCCCGTCCCCACCCCAGGCAAAGAGCGTCACCTCCCCCGTCCCTACCCCTTTTCTTGGGGTGGTGGGGAGGGGGTGCGGCAGCCCACATCCCCCCTGGGGGGAGGTGCACTTGTTCGGACCGTCAAGGGAGAGGGCTTTGGGCGGAGGGGAAGCCACCTTCGAGTTTCGGGCCTGGGCACCCCAGGCGGCACCGCAGTAGCACCGCAGGAACTTTCCCTGTCGCTCCAGAGTTTTCCGGGACCTGGTGCCACACCCGCAGGCTTGGCGGTAGCCAAGGTAGCGCGAGATCGGGCTGCGGAGCGTCGGGGCTCGTTCCCACGGCCTGGGGCAGGGGGTCCCAGCAGGGCGGCCGGCGCGCGAGGGGAGGGCCTCGGAGCAGCTTCCCGGGAAAGAGGCCCCGACCCGGGCCTCCCGGGGGCTGGGGTCCCGGCGGGGCCCACCTTGCAGGAGTACGTGTGCTGCACCGGGTCCACGTTGAGGATCTCCTCCACCGTGCCGGTGAGCACCACGTTCGCCTCCTCCTCGCGCCGCTCCAGCGCGCGCTCCGGGCACGTCCCGCCTGCGCCGGGCAGGGTGCGCGCGGCCACCACCAGGAGCAGCAGCAGTGGCCGCAATGGAGCCGGGCCGGACGGCCGCAGGCTGGCCATGGCGCAGCCAAGAACGGCGGAAAGCGGCCGGGAGAGCGCGCGGGCCGGGCCGCGCCGGGGACCAGACTGGACAGGACGGGACGCAGCCCCCGGAGGCGGCTGGAGCGCGGGCGGCGCGGGGGCGGGACGGGGGCGGGGCCGGGCAGTGCTGCCCCTCCCCCACGGGGCCCGCCCCGCGACCCGCGACCCGCGCCGGCCGCGAACAAAGCGCCGGGACAGCGGCGCCGGGCGGAGACCGGGGGCGGGGGCGGGGGCGGGGGCCGGGGGCGGTGCGTCGCTCGGAGCGGCGGTGGGACCGGGGCTGCCCAGGACAAGGCAGGTCGGGGGGGCGGGGCGGGCCCGGGGCTCTCCTTTGCGCCTCACCCCTGCGGACGCCCCTCCCCCGCCCGCGCGGAGGCCCCCCCCCAGGAAATGCGGCTGAAGTCGGGTTAATGCATAATCTAGAGACGACGTGACAGGACTTCCAAAGGACTCGCGGCGGCGACGGGGCCGCCAGAGGGGCTGCTGGAGCCAGGACCCGCCGCCAGTAGGCCTGCAGCCTGCCCCTTCCCGGCAGAGGAGTGGTCCCTCCCGCTGGGACCTCGGACCCAGCTTTCGGGGTCCAGACTCCAGCGGGCGCGGGACGTCCCCAGTGGGCCGCGCCCCCTAACGGCGGGCGGGTGCGGGCGGTGACTGGCGGAAGCCGCGCGCTGACCCGCCCCCCTCCTCTCGCCAGTGCAGCGCGGCCCGGCTTCCCGCCCCCCCCCACCGAGCAGGGTGCCCCCTGCTGTCCTTCGGCTCACGGTCTCGCCGGGGAGCCAGACACGCCCCCTCGCCACTGCCGAAACTCTCAGAACTGGGTGTGCGAGCCACAGGTTCTAAGCCAGAGGCATTGAGGGGTGGATGGCAGATGCTACCCAGAGGAGGTCCCCAACACACTCTGACCCTGGTGGCTCCAAGGGTCTGTGCTTACATTCTGCGTGTTGCGGTATGGCAAAGGAGGGTCCTAAGGGCTCCCAGATCTGCATCCCATGCACCGAAAAGGGGGCTTCTGGATCTCCAGCCAAATTCTTCTTTGGCATGTGAAAGCTGAGGTCTGTGTATCCTCAAGGTGGTGGACTGGGGGCCAGAGAGGTGCACATTCTGCTGTCTTACCGGGGTATTAGGTGCTCAACCTAGCTTCTGTGCAACTCACCGGGTCAGTTAGTAAAGGAGGAAATGACAGAGGAGGCATCCCCAGTTATCCACCCCCATCTGGGACATGCTGTCCTTGGTGGACAGGGTGAACTCACAATTCCCACTGTCCCAACCTGGTGGATGTGGCCTCTCCATTAGGCAGAGCCCTGGAGGGGCTGTACTTGATGCACAGGCTCTATTCACCACCACCCCATTGTGACATGAGTAGGGGGCTCTGTTCCCACCCCTTCCTGGGCCAGTGCAGGCAGGACAGAGCAGGTGGGTAGGTCCCAGCTCCCAGTGGTGTGCCAGAACCTCCCATGCTCCCCACCCTGGTTCAAGGACCCAGCCTCACTGCTTCCAGGGCTCTGAGAGGGGCGTGGCCTGTGGCACCTGACCTGGCCTGACCCTCCCCAAGTCTGCACACCAAGATGTGAAAGTGGAGCCATTGTGGAGGGGCAGTCTGTGGCTCAGCCTGGCAAGCAGCCCCTGCAAAGTGTCACTTTGTGTTTAGATGTGACCCTCCAGCATGTGGAGGCATGTCTCACCTCAGTTTCCAGGAGAAGAGTCTCAGTGGAGACCCACAAGGCTCTGTGACACCTTGGTCTCTTGACCTGCAACCCAGGCCTGGTCACCCCAGCAGCCCTGGGTCTCTCTGACCTCCCCACCACCCCAACTCATCAACAGGGTCAGGACAGGGCAGGCAGACAGAAGGCAGCTTATTCTTTGCATCATCATTTATTCCTAACGCTTCATCCTGATTGGGGGGGTCAGCTCTGCCCTCCAGACCCTGCCTCACCCCCCACCTCGCAGGCGCAGGTTCATGTACACGGTGCACTGGGAAGTGAGGCCGTATTCCCCCAGCAGATCCTGGTCCTCCATGGGCCTCCCCTCAAAGCTCAGCCAGAACATGTCTTCCTGGACCTGCTCATGCTGGCACACCTGCCGCTTGAGCTGTACCACCTTCTCAGTCAGCCGGACATCGTAGGGTCTGCTGCGGCCCTTGTCATTCCTCACCAGGATGCTCAGGGGGCTGTCACAGTTCTGCACCATCAGCAGGACAGTGCTGCCCGGGCCCAAGCCCTGGCTTGTGAGAGAGACCCTGTCCTGCAGCACTGGGCCACTGGGCAGGGCCAGGTGCTGCTGGAAGGCAGGCACGCCGATCTTCCTGGAAATCTGCTGCTTCAGTTCCAGCAGCATCATAGAGTTGCTCAGGGGCACCAGGAACTCCTCGCCCCCCAGCATCTTCACCTTCAGATCCCAGCCCTGCAGACATCACACAGACTGAGACTGCCACCCTGGCCACTGCTGGCTGCCCTCCACCCACTAGGAGAGGCCTCTAGGTACAGAAGGCACAGAGGGGGTTTCCAGAAGGGCCAGCCTCCTACAGCCACCCATTGTCTTCCTTCACCATTCAGGGTGCCCCTCTGACCTCACCCCCAGGGTATCCAGTAGCCCTTCCCCTTGCCCTCACACTTGAGGACCTGGTGGGAGACCCCACCAAGGGGAGGGGAGGAAAGTGGGTTGGAGTAGTTCAGCTGTCCCCACCCATCCCATTTTCCTCACCATGGCTGTGGGCTTTAGCGCTCGGTCCTGCAGGCACACTCAGGAGTTGGCTGCCTCTCAGCTACTAGCTGCTCCCACAGTCCATTTATGAGTCCAAGCTGTACACGTCAGGGGCAGTGTCTCCAGCAGCTGCACCAATGGCTGGTGGCCTTCGGTTTCAGTTTCCTTTTCCCAGCGCCTGCCCCAGCATGAGTGGAGGAAACAAAACAGAACAGAAAAGTAGGGACTTAGGCAGGGGGCGGGGAGGACCTGGGCCAGGAGGGGTGAGGGAATGTGAGTCAGGACCCCATCCTGCCTCCCAAGGCTGTACCCGTGGGTGGGCATTCAGAGACCCCTGAACATCCACTCAGGTTCTCTACAAGACCTGCAGAAGTGATGATGACGTGAACTCACAGTGGTAAGCTTTCACTTTCCATTTACCCGTTTGTAAATTTGTTAGCTTGGGAATTTTCACCATGATTAATTTGGGAAAAAAACCATAAGATAGGGACAGTCCAAATTATGCAGGGGTAACCATTGGTTTAGGACAATATTTGTTCAGATTGATTCTTTTTTAAAAGAGAGACACAGAGAGAGAATCAATTTTATTTAGTTTTCATGTGGCTTTTGTTGCTCTGACACTTCGTTGTGTACATAGTGCTGGGGTTCAAACCCATGTACTTGCACATGCCAGGCAAGCACCATAAACTGCTGAGCCACTGGTTCAGCCCCCAGATTATTTCGTGGTGAAAGAGATGTATCTTATTTTGTACAAAAATAAACACATGAAACACTATCAAGAAGTGAAAAGACAGCCCCCAGAATGGAAGAGAATATTTGCCAATCATTTATTTGATAAGGGTCTAGTATATAGAATATGTAAAGAGCTATTACAACTTAACAGAAGGACAAACAACTAGATTCAATTTTATTTATTTGTTTATTTATTGGTACCAGGTATTGAACCCAGCGGATGCTTAACCTCTGAGCCACATTCCCAGCCCTTTTTATATTTTATTTTGAGGCAGGGTTTCACTAAGTTGCTGAGGCTGACTTTGAACTTGTTATCCTCCTGCCTCAGCCTCCTGGGTTGCTGGGATTACAGGAGTGTGCCACCAACCCTGGCTATTTTATTTATTTTAAAAGAGAGAGTCAATTTATTTATTTATTTTTCATCTAATTTTTGTCTCTCAGACACTTAGTTGTGTATGTAGTACTGGAGTTCAAAACCTGGATCTTTGCATTTGCCTGGCAAGTCACCTCTCCAGCTCTCAACTCAATTTTATTTTATTTTTTTACCTTTTTTTTAGAGAGAGAGAAAGAGAGAGAGAGGATCAATTTTATTTAGTTCTTCATGTGCATTTTATTCCTCCAACACTTCATTGTGTGCGTGGTGCTGTGGTCTGAACTTGCATCCTTGTGCATGCCAGGCAAGTGCTGGAACCGCTGAGCCACTGCTCCAGACCTCAAATTTATTATTTATTTATTTGTTTATTTGTTTATTTATTTACTTTTTAAAGAGAGAAACAACTTTATTTAGTTTTTCACATGGCCTTAGTTGCTCCAACACTCAATTGTGTACGTGGTGCTGGGGTTTGAACCTGGGTCCTCATGCAAGCACCAAAACCGCTGAGCCACCGGTCCAGCCCCTTATTTATTTTTTTTAAAGAGAGAGAGAAAGAATCAATTTTATTTTTAGTTTTTCACGTGGCTTTCGTTGCTCTGACACTTAGTTGTGTACATGGTGCTGGGGTTTGAACCCACGTACTCGCATGCCAGGCAAGCGCCGTAACTGCTGAGCCACCTCTCCAGCCCTATCCCGGGCCCTTTTTATATTTTTATTTTGAGATAGGGTCTGGCTAAATTGCTGAGGCTGACCTTAAACTTGTGATCCTCCTGCCTCAGCCTCCTAAGTCACTGGTATTACAGGGGAGCCATGCCTGGCTCCTCAACTCAATTTCATTTTATCTATCTATCTATCTATTTATTTATTTTAAAGAAAGAGAGAGGGACAGCGAGAGAGAGAGAGAGAGAGAAAGAATCAATTTTATTTAGTTTTTCACGGACTTTCAACTCAATTTCATTTTATCTATCTATCTATCTATTTATTTATTTTAAAGAAAGAGAGAGGACAGCGAGAGAGAGAGAGAGAAAGAATCAATTTTATTTAGTTTTTCACGGACTTTCGTTGCTCACACACTTCATTGTGTACATGGTTCTGGGGTTTGAACCTGCGTACTCCCGCATGCAAGGCAAATGCTGTAACCGCTGAGCCACCGCTCCAGCCCCTCTATTTTTTAAAGAGAGAGAGAATCAATTTTATTTAGTTTTCATTTGGCTTTCATTGCTCTGACACCTCATTGTGTACATGGTTCTGGGGTTCGAACCTGTAGACTTATGCATATAAGGCAAGCACCCTAACCGCTGAGCCACTGCTCCATCCCCTCAACTCAATTTTTTTTTTAAAGAGTGAAGGACAGTGAGAGAGAGACAGACAGACAGACAGAGAGAATCAATTTTTATTGAGTTTTTCACATGGCTTTCGTTGTTCTGACACATAGTTGTATACGTGGGTGCTGGGGTTTGGACCTGTGTACTTGTGCATTCTGGGCAAGCGCCATAACCACCGAGTCACCGCTCCAGCCCCTCAATTTTTTTTTTTTTAAGAGAGAGGGACAGGGGCTGGAGCCATGCAGTTGTGGCACTTGCCTGGCATGCGCCAGTACAGGTTCAGACCCCAGCACCCACATGCACAGCTAAGTGTCGGAGCAATGAAGGCCATGTGAAAAGCTCAATAAAAATTGATTCTCTCTCTCTCTCTCTCTCTCTCTCTCTCACTGTCTTTCTCTCTTTGAAGGAAAAAAAAAAGAGGGACAGTGAGAGAGAGAAAGAATCAATTCCATGTAAGGATGTGGGGATGCGATTCAGTGGTACAGTGCCCCTGAGCTTGATCCCCAGTACTCTCCCAAAAACCCTTTGAAATACTGTTTCACATGAGTAGGACAAAAATAGGGGGCAGTGATGAGCATTAGTAAGAACATGAAGAGATTGGAATCCTGGCCTGTTGCTGCTGGGAATGTAAAAGTCACTGTGGAAAACAGTCTACTTGTTCTTCAAAAAGCGAAACAATTAGGGCTGGAGCTCTGGTTATGGCGCTTGCCTGGCATGTGCAAGTATGCGAGTTCAAACCCCAGCACCACATACACAACGAAGTGTCCGAGGAATGAAAGTCACATGAAAAATTAAATAAAAATTGCTTCTCTCTCTCTCACTTTCCCCTCTTTATTTAAAATAAAAATAAAATTAAAAAAAAGGTGAGACAATTATCAAGTGACCCAAGGATTCCACTCCTGGTTATATATCCAAAATAATTGGAAACCAGTGTTCAAATACGTTATGCAAGTGTTCTTAGCAGCATTATTCATGTTAGGTGGAAGCAACGCAGATGCCCATCAATAGATAAATGGGTAAAAACAAGGTGGTGTAGACCTACTGCGAGGCTCTGGTGATCCACCACTCCAACTTGGAGGAACCTTGAGAGCAGGAAAGAAGCCAGACACAAAGGCCACCTACTGAGCAACCACTTGCAGGTTTGGACCTTGAGTGATCCCTAAAGCCATGTGTTGGAGGCTCAGTCCCCAGCCTGTAGGAGGTGGTAGAGCCTTTTTTTTTTTTTTTTTTTTTAAAGAGATCGGGACAGTGAGAGAGACAGTGAAAGAAAGAAACAACTTTATTCAGTTTTTCACATGGCTTTCGTGCTTGTCAGGCAAGCGCCGAAACCGCTAAGCCACCGCTCCAGCCCGTGGTAGAGCCTTTTGGAGAGGGGCCTTTTGGGAGGAAGTAGGCCCTGGGCTGTCCTGGAGGTGCCTGGTGCCTTCCCTCTCTTTCCTGACCACCAGGAGGTGAGCAGCTTCTTCAGTGGTGTATGCCCTGCCATGATGTGCTTCCTTAAGGTCTCAGAGCCAAGGGACCATGGACTGAGACCTCTGAATCTTGAGTCAAAATAAACCTTTCTTCCTCCTAAGTCGACTGTCTAGGTATTTTGTCATAGTGACATAAAACTGAGGACCACAGGGGGATCTGTAGAAAAGTGGTTGGGGCAGGGGCTGGAACAGTGGACCAGTGGTAGTGTGCTTGCCTGGCATGTGCAAGGACCTGGCTTCTAACCCCAGCACCACATGCACATGTAGGTGTCAGAAAGAGCAAAAACAGATGTAAAAATATATAAAATTGATCCTTTTTTTTTTTTTAAAGAGAGAGCAAGAGAGTAGCCTGCACATCACTGTGCCTAGTACTCCAGGAATGTTTGATTTCATCCTCTATAAAGAGGAGCTGGATCTGATGTTCTTAAGATCATTCTGACTTCTTCCCATCTTTCTGCCTGAAAGCAGGAACCTAAATATCTTATTGACCATGGATTAAAATTTAGAACCTCAAGTCTATCTGATTTGACATCCCACAGTGCCAGCTCCAGGAGCCAGTGTTCCTTTTTGGAACGCAGAGGTATGAGGAGAGGGAAGAGCACACTGTGCAGCCTGCAGGCACCAGGGACACCGGATGTGCGGTCTGCTCTTGCTTCCTATCCCCCTGGCCCCAGCCACTTTAATGGCTGTTACAGAATAGTCCTGCCTCAGGCTGACTCCTGATGCACAGACTGTGTCCCTGCACTCTGACGGGGACAGAGGCTACCTCGTGACAGTGCAGGGACCTGACGTCACCAAGGTGTCTGTCTGGAAGCCCAAGGAACCAGATTCTCTCATCCAATGCAAGTCTGCCAGTCTCGAAGTTAGACCCTTTTCCCCCTTCCGCAGTGGATTGGTTCCCAACACTGCGGCCATCTGGCTGACTTGAGGCACCTGACCTTGTGTCCTTTCGTGGCTGGGCCTACCCCACAGACTCCTGATGCAGGGACCACAGATGTGCTATGCCTTCAGGGACAGGAGCACAGAGCTTTCTATTTGCTGTGTCCAGTGCATGATGACCAGAAACATGTCAGCTGGAACCTGGGTAGGGTCCTCAGGTGGGGCTGATTGCCTGTCCACAGCCTCTCCAGGAGACCCAGCAGGCCTCTACCAGGAAGGCTCTGCTGCCTCCGCCCAGACACAGTCCTGGCAGTGGGCTTCTTGGGAGAGCAGGACCCTGTCTGGGGTGGAGGGCAAGTAGTAGGCCTCAGTGGGCCACTGAGAACCATCTGGCGTCTGGTCCTTGGTAAGACAGAGCTGGGCTTGGGGGCTGGGCCCCTGGGGCAGGTGGGTGGTGTCAGAGAGGTGGAAGGCAAGTCCAGGGGCTGTTGCTGTAGTCTGAGAAAGGCAGTTGGCAGGAGCAGGTGTGGGATGCTTGGAGCCCACCAGGACTGCTGCAGGAGGAGGAGCTGTGCCCCAATGGGTGCAAGGGACTTGAGCTGAACACTGGCCCCACGAGGCTGGGTAGGCTCCATGCAAGGGGTGCCTGCAGGGTGTGGCACTACACCAGGCCACCTGAATACCCATGGGCAGCCAGGCTTGGGCTGCAGCTAAACCAAGTCCCCTAATGTTCCCTGCCACAGAATGACACATTTGGCCTCTGGTTCTCAGATACCAACAGACCTGTGAGGGGAGTACAGAGGTGGGGAGGTGACAAGGAGTGATCAGTCACCCTCTCCCCTGGAGTCAGAGCCCTCTCCAGCAGGAGGAGGTGCTGGTCCAGGGACCATGCTGGTGAAGGTCATAGTGCACAGGCTGAGCAGCAGCATTCCAGACTTGGAGGTCGGGACAGAGCCTCTGGCCTCTCCTTTCCCAGTATACCCCAGAGGTGGTTGCACTGAAGCTGTGTACCACTGAGGAGTCCCTGCTCCCATGCTACACAGCAGCATGGTAAGATGGCTGTGGGAGCCACGCTTGAGGGTCCTGCCTGGGGAGGTGTTGGTCTTACTGACCTGGAAGGCCTGGGAAAACCCACTCCCACAGCCTGCCCATTCAGGGCCAGTGAGGCTGGCCATCAGGGACCTCCATCTGCAGTTTCCTGGTCTGTAAGCAAGACACTAGATGGGCATGTGCTCACAGTATGTGGAAGTCTTGGTTTGACCTTGAAAATCGTATTTGCCATCATCAGACGGGCAGCCATATGATGAGTGCTGTCACCACCCAGATTTGGGGGAAAGGTGGTGTCACCAGGCAACACACACACTGACCAGGACAAACCGTGGGAAAGAGGCTGCGGGTTCTGAGGTGGGCAGGTGGGGAGGCACTTGCAGCCTGGAGGAGGCCTCAGTGAGGGACACAGAGGAGGGTGTGGCTGCCTCAGCCCCGAAGGACCAGCCAGAGAACATCCTGGCTCCTGCACCATCTCCCCAAGTCACAGGACAGCCATCTGACTGGGGTGTGTGGGAGAGAAGGAGAACAGGAGCTGGATTCGCCTGATGGACAATGCTTTCTGGGGCAGTGGAGACCTAGCAGGTACTGGGGCAAAGGGGGTCTGGAAAGCTGAGGCCTTCTGTTTCCCTAAGATGAGCTGTGCAGTGGGAAGGACCTCCAGGGACAGGACCTGCCCACATAGCAAAGGAGCAGCTGCACAGGGAGCCATGGCATACAGAGTGGCCAGGGGGCTCCATGGTGTGTGAGGCAGATGCTGTGCAGGGGAGTCCTGCTGACCTAGGGCCCACAGCCTGGATCGACAGGGTGGCTGAGGAGAGAAACAGGATTCGAAGGATGGATCAGCATTGGGCAGATCAAAGCACCTGAGGCACAGCTATGGGGGTGGCCATGACAGGTGGCACACAGCAGCTCTTCTGCCACATGCAGCTTCAGGACAGCATGATGGAAAGACAAGCCTCAGCACTTTGCAGGCCTGTTTGGTCTGTGACCTGTCTTGACCAGTGGAATGTGCTGGAAGTTTTGCTATTGTGTTTGGAGCTCAGACCTCCTACTTCACCCTCCTGGCATGTTGGCTGAGCCACCTGAGGAAGGCAGGGGAGGTTGGGCAGGATTCCAGGCATCTGGTAGAGAGCCCAGTGTCCAGTGACAGTAGCCCTGAGCATCAAGCATGGTGCCATCATGGCCCTCTCAGTCCAGTTGATCCTCAGTGAATCGCAACTTCATAAGCAAGATCCCAGGCAGCCTCGGCTCCCCCAGACCCACCATATGTGAAGAAGAAGGGCAGGCAACTGTAAAGCCACATGACATCTGGTCTTAATGCAGGTGGTGCCGAGCATGATGGAGAGGAGGGCAGGAGCCAAAGCAGCCACCCAGGACTGTAGATACATGCCCTGACAGGAGAGCAGAAGGCATGAGGATGCCTGAACCTGGGGACTGTGCTAGCACTTCACTTCCGAGGGCTGAAGGAGAGTGGAGGGGGGAGGTGGTCAGGGGACCCATGACCCTGAGATTGGGTTGGATAGTCGCAATTGCCTGATTGCACCTTGGCCGCTGGATCATGAGGCTACCACCATGGGCACTGGACCACAGAGGGAGAGGGAGTCTGGCAGATGGGGAATCACCATGAAGACTGGAGTCACTGAGAAGGTAACAGTGACAGGAGCCTGTAGCAGAGTCTCCAGGACAGGGAACTGACAGCATGGCCCGGGGTTGAAGCCCACGAAGACCTTGTCGGGAAGTGCAACGGTGAAGACATACATGCATACCAGCCCGCTCCAGGTCCAACAAGAGAGGGGAGAAAGCAGTACAGTAGAGAGCAGGCAGCCCTGAGCGACTCCATGGTGAGTGGAGCAGCAGCTCCCACATTGTGCCTGCCCTGAGTGACTCTGTGGTAAGTGGAGCTTCAGTTCTCAGGCTGTGCCAGCCCTGAGCACACTCCTGTAAAGGGGTAGTTTGCCATAAGGTACTCGATTTGTAGCTTGATTGCTGAGGTAGAATGACTCCACACCTTGTTTGTACAACTCAGTAACCACCATCTGCCTGGCACCACCATAAGATGCAAAATGATGAATGAATAAATTGTGCTTACAAGAATGACCACCTGGGAACTTACTGAATTAATCAGAAGCATATGGATGCAGGGGTGTACCGAACTCCTATTGGAAAACCAGGCCCACAAGCTCATCAGACACACCAGACCACCAAATGATGCAACACCCTCACTTGAGGCCCATAGAAGGAGGGGACATTGCTGCACCCCGGCCCAATCACCTGGTCACTCGCCACAAGCCTTGCCCAGGAAAACCGTCACAGTGACAAACCTGTGAATCTCTGTTCTCTGGGTTTAGCTGAGCAAGGTTTCTTTTTTGCCCTTGACCACACATGGCCCACTCCAAGCTGGCATCTCAAGTTGACCACCTGACACTGTGAACCTGCCTCTGTCCGGACCTTGACCAGAATAAGTTTCTGCTCCCCAACAACTCTGTGCCCTGCACAAGTTCTTGGTTGATTCTTCCTCTCATCTGACCTCCTACAGGGACTCTGCCTCCACGTCTGCTCCCTGCCTTCACTCTCAGTTCAACTTTCTGAACCCCTGTGGCCACCCTAGCCCTTCCTTAGCCTGTGAGCTGTTTATCTATCACTGTGTCAAATGTGATGAGTGGCTTGCGAGTTTAGATATCAGCAACTAATACTGGAATAAAAGAACCTGTGACTGTGGCTGCCAGATGATCACAAGTATTCAGTGAACTGGCACTGTTGAAAGTGGTGTCATCTGTGAATTCATTGCTATTTAGTAAACTCTAACATTGTAAGCTGGGCGTGATGGTGCACACCTGTAATCTTAGGGGCTCCAGAGGCTGAGGCAGAAGGATTGCAAGTTCAAAGCCAGCCTCAGCAGCTTAGCAAGGCCCTGAGCAACTTAGCAAGACCCTGTCTCAAAGTAAAAATAAAGAGGGCTAGGGATGTGGCTCAGTGGTTAAGTGCCCCTGGATTCAATCCCCGGTACCAAAAACAAAACAAAACAAAACAAACTGACACTGTGGAAGACACAGTGTGTTTGTTCCATGTTAATGGCACATCTTGCTCATGCATGTACCCCTGGGGCTAGCAGACCAGGCAAGGCGGGTGGCTCTGTTGCTGCCATTAGTCAATGGCAGAGAGAAAGCAGGCAGCCCATGGCTAGAAGGCAGAGGATGCTTCCTGGGCCTCTGCCTAGATGGGGGCTCTGACTTGTGTTGGCAGCTGGTGTTACTGCCTCTGGCTCTGGGCCATCTCTCCTGTGTCCTGGATACCTTTATCCCTGGCCTTCTACCACGATTTCTATAAACACTGACCTGGATCCCCACTGACTCCACCCTCTGGCAGAGAACCCATAGTGGTCCCAGCCCCAGTCATCAGCAGCCTGAGGCCACAGCCTGCTGGAGGACTTCCGAGGACTGATGCCAAGGAGGCTGTGTATGAGCAGAACTGGTCTCTGACGTTCTGGAGGCTGTGTTGGGGAATGTGAGGGACAGGGACTGAACACCATCACCACCTTCAAGTTATAGGTTGGGAGGGGAGGGAGAACCTCAGCCACACTTGGCAGGCCCTTTGGGGACATTGGCTAGATGTGGGGCATGGACTATCACTGGGGCCAGACTCCCATGAGGCTGGAGCCCTGTGTCTGGCATGGAAGATACCCTGTTTTCTCCCAAACAGGGAGGCCCTCAGTGGGGATGACCCATTCCCACCCCCCTGTAGCCATCAATGGGCTCTGGAGGTGCCCCTGAGGCCACTGCCACTTGGGACTTGGTCTATTCAGGTCCAACACAACAGGTTTTGGATGGATAGCTTCATGAGATGGAGAGGAAAGGTCGTGGGCCCCTGCCACAGCTGAAGAAAGGAGGGAGACACAAGATGGAGGCACAGGGAGAGAGTGAAGGATACTGTCCAGACTGTCCCAGTTATCAGTGCTGTGTGACAAATAACCCCCAAATGTTGTAGTAAGCAACTGTTTTGCTTTGTGGGTTGATGCTGGAATGGGCCTGTGGGGTTCTGCTGTGCCAAATGTGGGGACTGGCTAGGCAGATGTGACCTGGCCACTCATAGCTGCAGCTGGAGTCACCTGGTGTCTTATGGAGGTGCCTCCTCATGCCTGGGGCTGATGTGGGCTGGCAGCTAGGACTTTGTGATACTGTGAAGTATATATTTGATCTTTACTGTTTCCTGGCACAAAAGTCATAAAATATTGTAACTTCAAGCTGATGTGTCCTATGTGATATGTCAAGTGCTGGCTGGCAGCTCTGGGTAGCTCCAGGGCAGGGCTCTGCAGAGCAGATGAAGGTCGAGTTGATCACCAATGGCCAGTGATCTCATTCATCATGCTTATGTGAAAAGTCTCCATTAAAACCCAAATGGCAGGGGCTGGAGTGGTGGCTTAGCGGTTATGGCACTTGCCCAGCATGCACGGATACATGAGTTCAAACCCCAGCACCATGTACACAACAAAGTCTTGAGTAACGAAAGCCACGTGAAAAACTAAATTTAAATTTAAAAAATTGTTTCTCTCTCTCTCTTATTGTCCCTCTCTCTTAAAAAACAACAACAACAAAAACTCAAAGGGCAGGTTCTAGGGCTTCTGGATAACTGAACACAGGGAGATTCCTGAAAACAGTGCCCCTGCCCTCTCCTCTGAGCATCTCTTCTACGTTGCTTGTCATGTACTTTATGATAAACCAGTAAATGTGTTCCCCTGCATTGTCTGATCCACTGGGCCAACTTAACTGAAGGAAGAGGCAGGCGTGGGAGCCCTGACTTACTGCCACAGTGAGAGCCTGGGTAAAACCCCTGGGCTGGTGACTGGCATCCAAAGTGGGACCAAGTCCTCACCCCCTGGGGTCTGATGAAATCTCCAAACACTGTTGGCTGAGTTAGAGGACAGGCTGTCCATTGTTGAGGAACAGTATAAGACACACTGAGGTTTTTTTTTTTCTGTATCATCAGACCCTTGGCAGGGTGACAGCTGCAACACACACACACACACACACACACACACACATACTCACTCATACCCATACTTGCATACTCATACATACATACACTCACACTCACACATTTATAATACACACATTCACTCACACTCTCACACATATACTCACATTCTCTCACACAGTCTGACACACTCATAATACACACACTCATAACACACTCATAATACACACTCTGACACACTCAATACACACAATTCTCACACACATTTACAACTCATACACTTGCACTCAATACACACTCTGACACACACATTCTCACACACAGTACTCACACACTCTTGGACACACACACATGCACACTCATACACACAACATACACACTCAACACACACATACACTGACACACACTCTTACACACATTCTCACATGCACATATATACACATTCTCACACACTCAACACACACATACACACACTCACACACATACATACATATACACTCTCTGACACACTCATAATACACACACTAACATGCACTCACATTTTCACATATACTCACATACTCATAATACCCACACACATTCTCACACACTCTCTGACACACACTCATAATACACACACTCACACACTTTCTCACACACACAATCTCACACACATACATATACTCACACATTCTCTCTCACACACACTCTCACAACACACTCACACACAGTCATACATACACACACTCACTCACATACACACTCAGACATCCTCACACACCCCTCCCTGGGGCCAGTGTAGGCTTTTTAGAGCATGGCAAACAGGTCTCAACATAGCACGGTGGAAGTACCTGTCATCTTTTAAACCCAGTCTTAGAAGTCATGTCTTGACACTGACTCTGTCCCCACTGGGAGGCTGTCACAGTCTCCTCCAGAACACATTGCAAGGTATATGGGGGCAGGCAGTAAGTGCTGCTTTTGGAAAGCTGTTTGCCACACCAGGGCACTATGACTCTGTGCAGTCCAGGACCCTCCTTCCCTACACAAGGGAACCCTAGGGCCCTCAGGAACTGTACAGACTCTTTAGAGGTCAAGTCCAGATTTGAGAGGAAGTGAGGAGATAGTAAAGGGATGAGAACAGAGTCTCAAAGAGACATAGCTACAAAGACAGTGGGCACAGCCCATGACAAACCTGGGGGCTCATGTGCTTTTGCCTGGAGACTGGTTGCACAGGTCCCTGAGTCCTGGAGGGGCCTTCTGGGGGGCCTCTTTCCCTCTCCAGCAGGAGCGGGCATACAGGCAGGGCAGAGGCACTGGGTACATGTGGCAGAGGTAAGCACAGGCACAGTGTCCCCCTGTTCAGCTAGGCTAGTTTCCCTGGGGCAGGAGTGGGGCTGCGGCTGATGAGAAGCCAGTGCCTGCTGTGTGTTGGGCACCATCGAGGAGCTTTCCAGGTAGGATCCCATTTGTCTTTTCCAAGGACAAAGGTTCAAAGGTCAGGAGAGGTGCGGCGTTTCCAGCAACCAGAGAAAACCTTGCTCCTCACACCTCTTTCACCTGTCCCCTGTCTTTCTGGTCTCTGGGAGATTGGGGGAGGTCCAGAGCCCACCAGACTCCTTCCAAGTTGGGGCCCAGACAGCTGGGGAGAGTTCGGGCCCTCAGGGAAGATCCCCGGCAGAAGGAGGGGCAAATGTGGACAGTGGGGTGCTTTCCAGGGTGGGAGGGAGCTGGATCCTGGCAACTCCCCGACAGCAGGACTGTCCTCCCCAACACAAGGCTCAAACTGAGTGTCCAAGCAACCAAGATCCTAATGGCACTCCCAGGGCTCTCCAGGCAGGCAGAGTCACCCTCTCAGACCCCCTTCCCAAGTTTTCCCCACTCTCCATGTGCCTCTGAGGAGAGAGGAGAGTAGGCAGTCTCACCTCAGAGATTGACACCCTGTGTAGGCATCAGGGGGGATGGCGGATTCTGGAGCCCCATAAGGACCCCAGAGGGCTTTCCCAAGGTGAGGCCAGGGATTCTACCTGGTCTAGCACAGACTAGGACTGGCCTCAGAGAGAAGGCTTTAGGCAGGGCCCCCAGGACAGGCACCCCAGGCCCCTGCCTGGGATAGAAGTCCCCAGGTCCTGCTGGCCTTGCTGAACCCTTCGCTCCTGCTCCTCCCTTGGCCCCTGTGGCACCGTTCTGATTTTGGGAATGCCACTCCCTCCACCTGGGACCATGCAGAGCTGCCTCCCTTGAAGACCAGACCCTGAAGGCTTCAGGACCATCCAGGAAGGAGTGGCTTCTCCACCTCAGCCTCCTCCTGACTTTGTCTTGCCAAAAGTGTGATTGTTTTTCTGGGTGTGTGATAGGCCTCCTGTGCTGGATTGGGAGCACCAGGAGGATCTCCAGGGCTCCAGTGGCCCCAGGAAACCTTGATTGGATGGATGCCGAGGGCTGCCAGGCCATGGTATGCTGGGAACCTCTGAGTACTATAAAGAAAAGTAGGCCCCTCGTGTAACTTAAAATGAAAACATCAGCAAGCAACAAACAGAAACATTTTGACAACTGCCCTAGGAATAATGGCACAAGGCCAGCCGCATTACATCACTCTACCTGGCTTGTGTCATCAACCTGTGACATCTCCAGCCCTCCCACTTGTCCTGCCTGACTGGTGACATGACTGCCCTATGGTGTCACCCGATGCCGTGGCTTGCCGGCTGACCTCAGCCAGCCACCTCTCTCTAGCTCAGTGGCTGGAGTTGGTTCTTCGTCCCAGCAAAGCTCGGTCCAAGTACCCGGAGTCTCGGGCCTGCACTACCTGCTGCACTACCTGACGCAGGAGCTGAGCGCCTTCAGGCAAATGCGGAGACTGCTAGGAGCCCTAGGCGAGGCTTGACGAGGATGCGCGCGCTCCACACTCCTGAGGCTCTTGACTCCGAGCCGCTCGTCAAATTTCCTTCGCAGTTTCCTGCCTCGCAGGAGTACCCCTGCCTTCACGCGGCGGGAAGGTGTGCCTGCGGTGACGCAGTGGTCGCCTCCCCTGGTCCCGGAGGGCGGAGGGGGACGCAGCAGTACCTGACTGACAGCTGGGGGCGGGGTAGCGAGCGGGTGGGGCTGGGGGTGGTAGGGGCGCTCTGACTATTAGCGGGCGCTGTTGTGAGAAAGGCCGCCCCGCTGGGTTCACACGCCCCGGAGCAGCACGGCCTTAAATGGCCCGCAACAGAATCCTCCGGAGGGCGCGAGCGCTCTGCACCAAGCGTGGACTGCAAGGTGCCCGCAGACACCCCCGGGAAGCGGAGCGCTTCGCCGGGGGCAGGATCGCCGGCCAGCGCCAGCAGAACCCCAGACAAGCCCCGCAGCGCAGCCGAGCTCAGCAAGTGGGGCCCGATTGTAGGCAGGGACCGCAGAACGCGGGACCCAGCCGCTGCCCAACTCGCAGTCGTCCAAGCCGGTGCTGGAGAAGCGTCTTCGAGCGCGCAGCAACCAGAGCCTGGCTCAGCTCAAGACCCTCCTCCTGGACGCTGTGACTAGGGACTCCAAGGCCCAAGGCCTGCAGAACTGGGCCTGGTTGAATTGCAGACCACCACCCGGTCCCTGCCCCAGAGCTCCCGCCATTCCAAGCTGGAGAAGGCCGACCTCGACCTCCTAGAGGTGGCGGTGAGACCTCTGCAAAACCTGCGTCTCCTGTGGGTGACAGCAAGGCGCGGGTGGCAGCGGCTTTGGGGGAGGGAGGCGACCGCTTGTCCTTGCTGCTCCCGCAGCCGTACTCAGCGCAGATCCCGCTGTCCTGGGCAAGTAAACTGCGGGCTTCAACGAGTGCCTGACCCAGGCGACCTACGTCCTGGCCGGCTACGAGGGCGTCCCCGAGGAAGTGCGCTCCGGCTTGCGCGGCCACCTGGCAGCATGCCTACTCCAGCTGGGGTCCTCGCGCCGCTCTGCCTCGCTGCCCGTCGCTGCAGAGGCCCCGGCGACCAAGGTCTCTGCATGCAGCCGGACCGCCCGCTTCCCTCGTTCGCGTCGCTGCTCCCTCCGGGCTGCTCCGGGCTTCTCCCGCCGCCGCCAGGGTGGGGCCGCATTGCCAGGGTGGACCCTGGAGGCTGAGGCTGAGATGAGCAGCAACCTGTTCCAGAGGTTACTTTATGTCCAGAGGCTGCCTCAGGTTTTGGGGTGATTTTTCTTTGTGAACAGTCTGATTCGTTCCGTCAGCGCGCCCAGACCAGCGCTCAGCTTAGGGGCCCTGCGGCAGAGCTAGGGGGCGCAGACCCGGCTGCAAGCGCCTCTTCCCCAGACCCCTCCCACTGGTCGCAGACTCAGCCCTTTCCGACCCCCGCCCCGCCCCCAGCCCGGGGCTGCAGGTGGGCCCCCGAGGTACCCAAAGACCTGGGTTTGCCTTAGTTGGCGCTAAAGCAGGCAACGCGCCTGGGTGCGCAGGCACGAAGGCTTCCCAGAATGTATCTCAATGTTGGAAGGCTGTCGCACCGCATCGCTGGGCAAGTCTCTTTACTGGTACTTACTCCAGTAACTCCTATCGGACCCAGAAGGTAGAGATCTGCCTTTCCATATTGTTGTTCCCTGCCGACCTGCGCTGGGTTGAAGGGTGACCGTTTTCTGCCTCTATGCTCCTGGTTCAGCACAAAGTCGCCTGCATCCACCCAGGATGGGCCCTCCTGCCTGCCTTGGGAGGGTCCCAATAGAAGAAGTTGCCTGGTGCCTGGAGTGAGGAGGCACTCTCCTGGGGAAGTCAGGCCCTGCTGCATAACCCGTTGGAAAGGTCTGGGGTTCCTCCTTCCATGGATCCTGAGCACCTGCTTGGATGCCATTAAGCACACCAGGTAGCAATGCCAGGCCACACTGGGCACCCACCCTGTGCACACCCTAAAGTCACAGTCCTGTTGCCTTCTGGATCCTGAGAGCTGTGGTTGGGGACTGTGTTCCAGATGCCTAGAGAGTGGTTGGAGGCACACAAGTTCAGACTGCAGAGGGTCTTCCAGAACTCCATGCACCAAGATCCACTTCCCAGTCTGGCTGAATTCATCAGACATTTGCCTGACACCTACCTGGATGGGCCATCAGGGAGGTGAGTTCCTGTAGGCTGGTCCTGCTTCCTCCATGGGGTTTCCCTGGGGCCTCCTACATAGGACTGTGACACCTGGCAGGAGCCTCCAAGTCTCCCCAAGCTAGTCACCCCTAATCTCTGATTGCCTCCCTGAGCTCCCAGAGGCTGGACAGCAGGTTGCTGCACCCTTGGGTGTACATGTAGGGGCCCTCTGCCTTTAGAGCTGAGTGGAGGAAGAAAGGAGTTGGTGCCAAGGGTGAATCAGGCTGGAGGCCCTCCTTGGCAGGAGGGTTGGAGGGGACTGCAGAGGGGTGACTGGAAGAGGGGAGCTGCTCAGAGAAGTCTGAGGTGCAGATGGAGAGGACAGGGCCCATGCTGGGAAGTAAGACCAGGTGTGTGGGTAGGGGTAGGCCAGGGCTTGCTCAGAGCCGGGTCCCTTACATACTGCAGGGAAAGGAGGGACTCCCCGCTGGGTGGCCAAAGGGAGAATGCCAACTGGGACACCACCTGGGAGGCACACTCTCTTGCTTGAACAGGCAGCAGCAGCCACCTGGCCCCCTTACTTCTTGTCCCCTGGGTCTGTTGTGGGCACCGTTGCCAAAGGAATCTTTGTGGTGGGGAGCTTCTGAGCTCTCCTGGGACCTTGCTGACTCTGGAGGACCCTCATTCTCATATGGGCAGCTCCTCCTGGCCTCTACTGTTTGTGATCAGTCCTGTCCTGAACTCTCTCCCCTGTCGCTACAGACCTCTCAGACCACTCCATCTGCCACAGGCCCCTTCAGTGTTGTCTGGGCCCAGTGGGACTGTGCTCTGGAAAACCATGCCTGTGTCCTTCCACTCAAAACAGTGGACTCACTCTCAACTCATGCTGAGGTGATCAATCTGGTGAATAGAGGGTGGAGCTGGGAGGTGGGGTTCCTTGGGGTCAGATGGGAGGTCCTAAGAAACCTAGCCTGCGATGAAGTTGGGCCCCCCACAGGGAAGAGGGGTCTGCTAAGAGGCCAGCAGGGAACACTGGAGGAGTGGCTCTAGGCCTCCCAGACTGCCTTCTTCTTGGCAACTGAGGGTGGCTGGTCCCCAACACCTGAGTCTCAACTTCTCCTCCAGCCTGACAGATCAGCTGCTCCAACCTGCCTCCTGCTGTCACTGTATGGACTGAGGCAATGGAGACCTCTCAGGTATTTTTCGGCAGGGTGCTCCCTCTCTCAGTGGATCCCTTCCTATTCTCCTCTCCCTTCCATATATTTCCTACCTCCTGCCCTGATCAGAAGAGGCCCCCTGGGGGACAGGCTCTGGGTCATCCTTTGTCCCTCGCCCTCCCCCAGCTATTCATGTCTTGGCTCTTGTCTTGCAGAGGCTTCCTGCTGACTAATAGATGGAATCCCCTCTTCTGGGTGGAGGGAACACTGGTCATAGCTTCCTCAGTTCTTCTCCAACTGCTGCCTTTCAGCCCAGGGCCTGGAGTGGACAAGGGTCAATAAACCCTGAATTTGTGTGCACTGTTGGTGGGTCTGCATGCCGTTGTGGTGTCTAACCTTGTGTGTCTGGGTCCTGTGTCTGCTGTGGGGCCAGGGCTTGAGGATCGAAGAGTGACAACAGGTCATGGGCATTTGAAATCTGGAGAACTGTTCCCCAGGTGACAGAAGTAACTGGCCAGGACCCTCAGACTCCATGCACTGGGAAGTGGGTGCAGGGGTGGGGCTGGGGCTGCATTGAGCTCTGGCTTGTGAGAGTTGAGGTCCACCAAGCTGTAGTCCCCTGCTCCCCTCACTCAGCACCCCTGCTCCAGGGCTGCCTCAGTCCTACAGTGCTCTCCTTCTGCTTCCTGGAGCCCATGGGGGCCCTGGGCTAGCAGCCTCCCAGGGAGCCGCCAATATTCTCCTCCATGGGCCACACCTCAGTGCACCAAGGTTGACCAGTGTGACCATGGGGATGGGATGTCATTCAAGGCAAGGCTGCAGACTCCTTCCTGTCTCTGCTCTGGGGATACCAGCTGTTCTTTCCATGGGAGATCTACAGTGGGTCAGAGGCCTGCCGCCAACAGCAACCACAGTGGGATTAGACATGGATCTGCCACTCATGAACCTTCAGGTAAGTGCAGCCCCTAACGGGACCTTGACTGTGACAAACCTCATTCCAGCACCCCAGCATGGCCACCTGGACTCCGGGTACACAGAAGCTGTAAGACTGTATCATTTGTTTCCATCTGCTAACTTTCTGTTACGCAGCAATAAATAACAATACTGATAAATTCTACATAATTTGCTGGACAAATGTAAGTAACAGGAGCAGCACAACCGACACCAAAGGCTAGATAACTAACTGCACAAGGGCGTCTGGAGGGCACAGCAATGAGGAAGAGGTTGCTGGGAGTGGATGCAAGAGCAGCCTCTGCAGCCAAGGTTATGCATAGAAAGCTGCTCCCACTACCATGGTGAAGATTCACCGAGCACCCGACCAGCCAGGCTCCCTGCTGGCCCAGTCCCTGCCAGCGCTGGGGGTCCTGTCTGACTGTTCCGAAGGGCCACCTTGAATTGGAGGACAGGGCTCAGACTCACAGGCCCTGAGAGAGAGTGAGCCTGGGACTCCTGTGCTTGGATGTTAGTTGCTGTGGTCCCTGTGCTTGTTAGCCTGGGCAGAAGACCCCTCAGCACAGACACCAGTTGCCACATTGGGCCACACTGTCCTGCCCAAGTGGGGTGTGGGGACCAGTGATGGGAGCATTAACACACCATGTCCATGATCACCTCAGAGATGTCTCTGGCATTCCACCTGGTGGCTTCAGGCTCACTTGTTGGGCCCTGCTGTGAGTATAGGGCCTAGGCCTATACCGAGATTGCTGGGCACTTGCAGGAAGAGTGTGCACACTTGAGACTGCAGGAGCTTCCTGTTTATCATGCCTAACCACATGGCAGCTGAGGGTTCTTGCCTTGAGCTGGCATCCTGGCTAGAGGCTGGTGGCGAGGACACTTCTCCTGCTCCAGAAATCTCTCACTCGGGTCGTCCTCACAGTGCAGTGCTATGCTAGCATGGTGAGGGGGAGGGCTCTGCAGCCCTGGACACAAGGCGGTGCCTCTGTTCTTCCATGACCTCCACTCCACTTCCCAGCTGACTGTGGCTTGTCCCCAACATACCCAAAGGCTGGGGCCTGACCCAGTTCTGGCCTGGGCACTCTCAACACCTGATCCCATTCCCATGATCTCTCAAGATCCCAGGTCCACTGGGACCCTGGCCTTGGCTCTCCCATCTAACCCAGGGTCAAGGACATGTCATGAAACCCTTGAGGTGGACCAGGGAGAGCCATACCGTGACTGGAAACTCCCAGGGGCCTGCAGGCCATCCTCTGGTTGAGCATGAGCACCTGCCTTCACATTTTCTCCAGTTCAGCCTCAGGAGGGACGCTCCACATGGTGGACAGCTGTAGACTATCGGACTTCTGTACGACATGAAGTCAAGGAGATGATTTGGATACAAGGGCAGCTAGGGAGAGTGCTTTCAAGGCAACTCTACCCACCTAGCTCTTGCCACAGTATTTATTGAGCTGAGACAAGAACACATGGAAATAAATTTAAAGACTTTCCAGAGAACAGAGTTTCAACCTAATCAACATAATCTTGAGCATGAAAAAGGAGAATTCCAGGAAACAGGCATCGGCTACAGAATCTGCTTTGTGAGCTTAAAGGTCAAGTGATATACATATCTAAGGCATAGCTGTTGTTTGGGGGCTGTGAAGTTCTGAAAGCATCTCATGGTGCATCAGATGACTTGCAGACACGCTTCCACCTGACATCCCATGATGTGTCCTATCGCGACTGTCACCAGGTTACCATGATGCTCATGTCTCCCATAGCTCCATGGATGTGTTCTGGGAATCAGCCCAGGCAGCATCCCAGGAGCAGGGTTGACTTCCTTGCTGCAAGTGCTGGTGCTTGGTCAGACTTCCTGACAAGCTGGGGCTTGTCACCAAGCAGGAGGTAGGAAGATGTCGAAGGTTCACAGAGCTCACTGGACAAGTGTCTTCCCCTACCAGGACCAAAATCAGACTTCAGAGATGATGCTCCTTTGTGCATGGGGCTCCTCCCTGGCACTCATGCACAGGGGACCCCACCCAGATGGCACAAGGGACCTTTGCAGACAGGCACACAGAGGATTCCACCCATGCAGATGGACACACAGGGGACCCCACCCAGAGGGGCACACAGGGGACCCCACCAAGATGCCACACAGGGGACCCCATGCAGATTCACACACAGTGGAACCCATGCAGATGGACACACAGGGGACCACACCCAGATATCACACAGGAGACCCTGCCCAGATGGCACACACGGGACCCCATGAAGATTCACACACAGTGGACCCCATTCAGATGGACACACAGGGGACCCCACCCAGATATCACACAGGAGACCCTGCCCAGATGGCACACAGGGACCTTTGAAGATGGGCACACAGAGAACCCCATCCAGCTGGCACACAGGGAACTTTCCTCAGTGGCACACAGGGGACTCCCCCCTCCAGATGGGCACACAGAGGACCCCACCCAGATGGCACACAGGGGACCCCACCCAGCAGCACATGATCCAAAGACCCCCCTTTTGAAATGTAATCACCTGATGAATGGATAACTGAAATGTGGTCTGTCCCTACCAGGGAACAGTATGTGACAATAAGAAGTGAAGCCCTATGTGGGTGATCTCAAAGTGTGTGAGTGAAGGGGGCCCACACAAGGCCACAGGCACCCAGTCCACTCACAGGAGCTACTGGGAATCACCAGTCAGTGGAAAGCTGCCCAGCTAGGGCAGGGAGGGGATTGCTGCTGGTGGGTGTGGCATTTCTGTACAACTGTGTGACCACAGAATTTCAATGGCTGAATTGAATGGTGTGTGAGTAAAGACCTTAGCTTCCTCCCTAAAATAAAAAGAAAAAAAATAAAACAAAAAACCAACAATGAGAAAAAAAAAGCAACTAGAGGGGAAAGGTGTTTCAGAGGAACAAAGAGAGAAGGACAGCAGATCTCTGTGGGAACAAGGTGAGGGAGAAGAGAGTGGCAATTTCAAAGTTCTGAAAGCAGAAATCATCTTGGGCTCCAGAGGCAGACCCACGCACACCTGTGTGGTCGATTGATATGATGAGGTGCAAAAACAATTCAATGGAAAGAGAAGTCATTGCAAGAGGGGACTGGGAATAACAGTTCATGCCTGTGCATGAACTTCTTGCCATCTATACAAGCTGACCCAAAACAGCACACACCCAATTACAGAACTTTCTGGAGAGAACTTAAGAATCTTGTGACTTTCAATTAGGCAAAGACATCTTAGATATAACACCAGAAGTACAGTGCATAAGAAAATTAATAAATAAGCTGGCTTTTTCCAAAGAACTGGAATGAGCTGGGGCGGTGGCTCAGCTATTGTGGCACTTGCCTGGCATGCGTGAGGACCTGAATTCAAATCCAAGCACCACATACACAATGAAGTCCTGCAGCAATGAAAGCCACATGAAAAAACTGAATAAAATTGATTGTCTTAAAAAAATAAAATCAGAGGGCTGGGGATGTAGCTCAGTGTAGAGCACTAGCCTAGCAAGCACGAGGCCCTGAGTTCCATCCCCAGCACCATACACACAGAGACACACACCTGCTTTCCCAGAAACCATTGAAAAATAAAACACAAGCCTCTGACTGGGAGAAAACATAGGCAGATCACATTTGTAGTGCTGTACTTTGGGCCTGGAGTTCTCCCAAAGGCCATGTATGCTAAAATCTTGATCTCCAGCCTGTGGCACTACTGGGAGATGGAGAGGCCATTAAGAGGTGGGACCCAGGGGAAGGAAGGGTCTGCTGAGATCCTGGCCCCTTCTCTCTCTCTCTCCTGGCCACCATAAGGTGACACTGTTGTGTGCTGCTTGACACAGGCCAAAGGAACAGTAGATCAAAGCCTGAAACTGTGAGCCAAATCAATTCAGAAAATCCTTTTATGTCGATTCTCGGTTATTTGCTCAGTGATAGCTGATTCCATTTATGGTGAAGCACTTATATGCAGAATATATAAAGAACTCTCAAACAGAACCAGAAGGAAACAACATAATTAAGAAAATGGGCAAAAGATTTGGTCAGCTATTTCATCGAAGCAGATGTATGGATAGCAAATATGCCCTGAGAAGGATGCAGAACATCTCCATAGGAGGGCAGATTGAATCACAAGGAGGTGCCACTGCATCCCTGTTAGTATGACTAGAGGAGATTGGCTATACCAAGCGCCAGGCAACTGGGATGGTGGAGGCATGACTGAAGCTTAGGGCACTTTACCTCTCAGTCTACTCATCTTCACCAAAGAAAAACAAGATAGGGCTGGAGCGGTGGCTCAGCAGTTTCGGCGCTTGCCTGGCAAGCACGAGGACCTGGGTTCAAACCCCAGCACCACGTACACAACTGAGTGTTGGAGCAACTAAGACCATGTAAAAAACTAAATAAAGTTGTTTCTCTCTTTCTCTCTCTCACTGTCCCTCTCTCTTAAAAAAAAATATTTGCAGCTTATTCTGTGTGATTGTACCTCGGTAAAACTATTTTAAAACAACAGGAAGAATGTGAGAGGAGCTCTAGATCACCTCTGCCCAATGCTGAAGAATGCAGGTGGGAGACCAGGGCACTCAAGGCAAGACCACACAGAGCACCAGTGACACTGTGAAGCCTTTTATTCCCTGTGACAGTGTACAGTTCAGCAAGCAAAAATACATCTAGGAAAACATTTGTAATGAGTCTTTTATTCATGCTTATGTAACGCCCTTATCTTCCTACTCCAGAGGTCCTGAATCCTTCACCTGAACACCAACTCTTATCTTCACAAGGGACTTAGATGACAGGCATTCCTGTTATGGTCTGATATCTCAGACATTCTGAGCAGTTTTGTCCCAAGAACTCAAATTCAGCACTTTATGTTGAACTTTAAATGAACTCACTCCTCTTCTATCCCACAGAAAAAGCCCACTTTTTTGGGAGCATTTAAGAGCCTGACATGCAGTAGTTGCTCATTGAACATTAGCTCTGATATTTAAGAGCTGCCTCAAGATCAAAGGCTTGAAAGGAACCACATGGTTTAAGGAAAGGGAGCTTGGCAACCCCCCAAAGGAACCTGCATCCTTTCCCTCTCCCTCCTGGGTGGGAAGGGTCAGGATTTAGGGATACCAGATCAGGGTAGAATGGCCTGTGTTGCTTGTGGAGTCCTGGTGCCCTCTAGTGGTCTTCATGGGTACAACACTATTCAAAGCCCCATCCTGCATGGTATGGGCCACAGATGTCCACCTGCTTGCTTGTGCCCACTGTCCAAGTGCTGGTCTCTGGCAGGAATTAAGGCCTTCACAGTAGGGCTGGGTGGTGAATGTGGCATATTCTTCCTCTTGGGTTGAGACGGATCATGGGGCCCTGCCTCCCCACTTCGTCTCCCACCAAGAAGTTTCACCAGGGCACGGGAGTGGAGGAAGTGCTTCCCTTCCCAGACTCAGCTACTGGAACAACTGTCCTCATAGCCCCTCCCCTCCTGTGCTGTAGCCATACTTCCCACAGCTCCCTCCCCCACCTCAGAGCCCATGTTGATTCTCTGTGAATGTCTGTGTTGGATGACACCCCTCGCCTGCCCAAGCTCCTGCATGCACCAATGCGCATGCCTCTTGAGGTGTGAACGGCTGTGTTGGATCACACCCCTGCCATGCCTAAGCTCTGCACACACCACATGTGCCTGCCTCCTGAGACGGGTGCCTGGGGTGCCACTGCCCTGGCGTTGTGGGATGTGGTGCTGGGTCTACTGGGACTAAACAGACATGAAACAATGTGCCATGACTTGGGAAAGCCAATACTGGGTGCGTTGCAAGTGTGGAAGGTAAAGTGATGAAGATTCATGTAAAAAGCAGTGATATTCTCATGGTTTTGGGGCAGGCAAAGAGTTGTTCAAAAGGATGAAATAGTACTAAGCATAAAGGAAATTGTTGACAAATGGAATTATGTTAAAATTAAAAGTTTCAGTTCATCAAAAGGCATGTTTAAGGGCTGGAGCGCTGGCCAAGTGGTTGGAGCTCTTGCCTGGCATGTATGAGGACCTGGGTTTGAGCCCCAGCACCATGTACATAACGGTCAGAGAAACAAAAACTAGATGAAAAACTAGAATTGATTCTCTTTCTCTCTCCATATATCTTGAGAAAAAAAGAAGAAAGGCATGCTTAACTGGGCTGAGGGTTAGCTCAGTGGTAGTCTCTGCCTAGTATGTGCAGGTCCTGGGTTCCACCCCTCAAAAAGGCAGATGGTGTAACTCTGTACAATCAGCCACACTGCAGAGGCACATCTTCACACAGTATGACGAGGTGGCTTCATCCTCCTCAGATGTCTGCCATACTCTGCAACATGACGGCAAAGCAGAGCCAGAATGCCCAGTGTAACCCCTGACCTGTGGTTGGGTGTGTCTACACCCTGCTTGGGAGACGCCCCGGCAGAACTTGTGGAGCTCACCCCAGGCCCCTGGAAGAGCTCCAGAATGTTCACGGCAGCTGCTGGCTGGGTACCCCACTCCCCAGCGGACAGCCATGCAGCATGTGTGCGCCTGGACAGCCTCCCTGGGGCTCTGCAGCTGCCCCTCACAGGCAGCCCCTCTTGGGACGGCTTGCTAAGTCGCAAGCTTCCTGGAGCCAAGGGAGCAAGTACAAAGCCATGGGCTGGGGCTCCCCTCGGCTCCAGCTGCCAGGCTTGCCTTCCCTGGGCAGGTGGGGGCACTGTCCCCTGGCTCTGTTCCAGCTGCAAGTCACCCCAGATGCCCATTCCCGGTAGGCACACACCACTCAAATGGACGAGCCCAAGCTCTCCACAGTCCCCCTCATGATGCTGGCCCATGCTGGCACTGCCCTGAGCATCGTGCCCAACCCTTGCAGCTATTTGACTCAGAGAGGTCTTGGACTCCTCTGGCACTGCTGTCCTCTGCACCTCCTGGAACATGCTGCCATTGTTCAGATGCTTCTTGTCTGTCTCTCTGCTCTCGTTCTCCAACTGGGCCTGTCTGGGAATGGCCACCAGCAGCTCTGAGGTCAGGATGACTTGAAGGGTGCCCCTACATTGAAGCTGGAGCAGGGTTAAGAGCAGGACTAGGGGGGCCTGGAATGGTGGCTCAGCAGTTAGAGTGCTTGCTTGGAATGTGTGAGGACCCAGGTTTGAACCCCAGCACCACATACTCAGCTAAGCGTCAGAGAAATGAAGTCCAGATGAAAAGCTAAATAAGATTGATTCTCTTTCTCTCTTCCTTTCTCTAAAAAAGAACAAAACCAACTAAACAAACAAAACCCCCCAAAACAAAAAGACCTTGGGACCCAACCCTGCCACTTACTGAATGGCTGTGTGCAAGTCACTCACCCTCTTTCAGCATAATGACCTTCTCGGAGGGGTCCTCCTTGTTCCCCCTCTCAGGATGGATGAGTTGCAGAAAGGTGTTCAAGGGCTTGCACAGATACTGTATTGCCCTGCCAGCCTCTCCTGGAGGCAGAGAGCCCACCCCCATCCTGGGCCTGTCCACAGGAGCTGAGGGCATGTTGAAAACTGCTTTATGCCTCAGCCTCTTCCAACCCTCTTGGAGGCCCACTGGGGGTGGCCTACCCAGAGAGCAAAGGAGGCCCCCATCTTCAAGTCCCACCAGCAGGTTCAATAATGCCCAGGGTGGGCTCTGTGGCTCCAGGAGGGGGCAGAGAAGCACACAAGCCATGGCCCTGGTCCACAGGGACTGGTCTGCAGAGTTGGGCTGGGGACATTGGGGGTGGGTCACGCATGGGGAAATGGAAGTGCAGTGGCCTCTTGCCTGGGAAAGAGAGGGCTGTGCAGTGCTGGCTGCTGGTCAGCATTCTCAGGCTAGAGTCTGTTGTGACCTTGGCTGGCACCACCATTGGGCCTGGCTCTGCACCAGAACAACGTTCCTCACCAAGTTGGAGGCCCCTCAAATGCCATCTATTTGTGGCCTGAGCCCTGGCTGGCACGAGTCACATGTGTGCACAGGGATGAGGTATTTTGGGCAATGGGGGTGGAACCTGCAGGGTGAGCCCAGCACCACACTGCTGCCCTGGGACAGGCTGTGCAGATGCCCATCTCCACTGTCCGGCTGGCTGCCTAGACCAGGTAGGATGTGGTCAGCCCCTTGCTTCTGTCCCAGGCAGGCAGCAGCAGGCAGCCCCAGGCCAGAGAGGAGGGTGTGAGTCAGTGGGCAGGAAGGCACAGTGGTCTGGTTCCGGAGCAGCTCTGATTCAGGACTGTCCCAAGCAGTGGGGCTGGCAATGGCTCACTGAGAGCCCGAGCAGCCACCATAGGGGAAGAGACCAGAGGCCCTCACCAGCTCAGGTCGCTTTGGTTCACTGGGTAGTGCAGGGCCGGGGTGCAGATCCTGAGGATAGTCCGAGGCGGCCACTGGAAGTCAGGGGCTCAGTTCTGCTCTATAACATCCAGCCCAGGCCCTTCCTGCTGACCCCTGAGCCAGCTTTGACCTTGGTGAGCTCAGAGGAAGCCTTCCCTAGCCAAAACTGATGAAGGTCATCACCCAAGGCTGGTCACCTGCTGGACACTGCAACCTCCAGCCTGTGGCCAGCTGCCACCTAGGGCATGCTGGGACAGGGTTAGGCTGACCATCACCAGCAGTGCTGATCCCTGGTGAGCTGTCCTTGCTGTGGCCTGCTCTGGAGAGAAGGGAGGAAGGAAGGGACCTGCTGAACAGGGCTCGGAGCCTCAAGTAGCACCACTGCTGGGGGCAAGGAATGCCACTCGGTGCACAGTGCTAGCATGAAGTCGCATTAGATCTGAGGACCACGTAGTGTGCCATTGTAAAGTCCCCGTTTAGATCAGGAAATAGGGCGGTGGGAGCAGGGGCTTCTCTTACTCAGGAGAAAGGACTCTGCTTTCTTTCTGGACTCTGCCAGGGAGGTGGGGGGCAGACCTGGGGTGGGTGGGGCGGTGGCCATGTGAGCAGGTTGATGCCCAGGGCCTGGATCTATGGAGACCCCACCCAGCCCCAAGTTCTGCCACCATTCCAGCACCTCCACTGACCTACGATGGACAACTTCCAGTACAGTGTCCAGCTCAGTGACCAGGATTGGGCCGAGTTCTCGGCCACTGCCGACGAGTGTGGTCTCCTGCAGGCTGGCCTGGCTTCTGGAGACGAGCTCTTGTCCAGTGACATTGACCAAGGGGACAGCAGTGGCAGCAGCCCCCCTAGGCCCCCACCCCTTCTCACTGGGCAGCTCGCTCCCAGGGGGAGGGGCTGGCGGCGCTGTGAAGAGGAGGAGGACGTGGCCACCCTGCAGCTGGTCAGCAGGTCTCAGTGTGAGTCTGTCCTGGCTTTGGGAGCTGGTCAGCAGGTCGCTGGCACGTCCGCACAGTTCCCTGGCTCAGGAGGGGCACCCCCCAGCCAGCTCTCAGTCCTCCCAGGCTCCGCAGCTTCCACAGAGGAGATGCAGAGGCTCCTGCAGGGCCCGGCCCCCAGTCCCCCTGGCGAGCCCCCCCAGAGTTCCGAGTCTCCTGGCCTCAGCCCCACCTCCCAGAAACCCCCCGACAGCCCTGGAGCCCCAGCACGGAGCCCTGGTCGCAAGAAAAGACGCACTGTGGGCGCCAAGGGCGGAGGTCGCTCAGGAGCCCCAGGCCCTGCTGCTGCCCAGCTGGGCTCCCTGCTGCCCACAGAGGCCACACGTGAGGAGGGCATTCGCCTGGCTGGGCCCAAGGGCAGGGGGCTTGTGACTGGGGCGGCACAGTTGACAGCAGGACCACGGCCAGACTCCGCAGGTCCCCCTGAGCATGTTGCCAGACAAGGGCTAGGCTTGGATCTGTCTACATCTTCACCTAGGATTGAGCAAGGTACAGAGCAGACCAGAATGACCTCTAGAGCTGAACTTCACATGGCACCCATGTCTGGCCAGGAGGCTCATCCAGATGTCATGGCTAGCCCAGATCTGGCTCTGTCTACACCTGCCTGCAAGCCTCAACCTAACATGGGTCTGTGTACACCTGACTCTGAGCCTCAACCTGACTTGGGTCTGTCTACACCTGCCTCTAAGCCTCAGTCTGACATGGCTTCATCCATATCTGCCTCTAAGACTGAACTTAACGTGGCTTTCTCCACACCTGCCTCTGAGCCTCCACCCAATCAGGGTCTGTCTATACCTGCCTCTGAGCCTCAACCCAATGTTGCTTTATCTATGCCTGCCTGCAAGCCTCAGTCTGATGTTGCTTTGTCTACACTTGCCTCTGAGCCTCCACCCAACATGGTTTTGTCTACACCTGCCTTTAAGCCTCAACGTGACATGGCTTTGTCTACACCTGCCTCTGAGCCTCAATGTGCCCAGACTGGGTCTACACCTGCCTCCACACCTAGTCTGCGCGTGGACCTGCATGCAGTAGAGGTGAATTCCTCTGCTCCTGTCTCTGTGGCTCAGCCATATACAGCTCTGCCTCACACTGCTTCCAAGGCTGCATCTGATGCAGGTGTGCCTGCCCCTGGAACCAGTGCTGCTGAGCCCTCCCAGGACCCTGTCCCCCAAGCTGGGTCTGACACTGTGGGGACAGAGGTAGTCATGCCTCCTGGGGGACCCCAAGAGAAGCCCAGAGAGCAGCACTCTGCAGTAGCCCCTGGATCCCCTGAGGGGGAGCCCCCACCAGGACCCATGCAAGCTCCTAAGAGGAAGAAAGTACGATTCTCCATGGCAGAGCCCAGCCCCAAGGAGCTAGGGGAAGCAGAGGCTGAGGGCCCACCCTCACCAGTCATGGCCCAGCCCTCTGCCCTCAAAATGGCAACGGGGGGTCGCGGGGGGTCTGCAGCCTGGGATGCTGTAGCAATTGGGCCCCGGCCACCCCAGCCTCGGATCCTTAAGCACCTGCCACCCCCTGCCCTCTCTGCCTCGGTGGGGACTGGGAGCAGCTTTGCAGTGACACTCCCAGAGGCCTATGAGTTCTTCTTCTGTGACACCATTGAGGAGGAGGATGAAGGTGATGGAGAGGAAGCAACCAGCCAGGTCCTAGGTGAAGTCCAGTGGCCAGACACGTGTGAATTCTTCTTCCGGGACTGCCAAGCCCAGAGGCCCAGGCGCCAGGGGTGCTACTCCCCAGCTGCAGCCCCACACCTGAGGTCCCAGCCTGCACCAGCTGCAGCCCCAGGTGACTTTGTGCCCATCTCCATCCCCGAGGCCTACGAACACTTCCTTGGGGAGGACAGGCTTGAGGGTGTGCTGCCATCAGCTGCCCTTCTCCAGACGCGAGCCTCAGAGGCCCCCCAGGAAGGAGGGTCCAGGACCCCATCCGAGCCCAGTCTGGCTACAGTGGAGCAGCTCAGCCTGGCAGTCAGGTGGGCAGGTAAGTTTTGCTCAGGCCCCATGGCTGTCTAGGTCCTGGGAACACACTGTCCAGGGATCCCAGCCAGGAGGGCCATGGGGAGGGGGTGGGGCAGGATCCTGGTGATCAGCCCATGGTGGGACCTCAGAGACCTGTTGGGAGGGAAGGGTATGTTCCCAGGCACCCCAGTACACAGTCCAAGTGGGGCAGCCCAGGCCCAAATGCCAACAAAGCCCCTCCCCAACCTCTAGTAGGGTGGGTTCTGGGAGTGCTCCCACTTGGACCTTGGCAGGTGCTGGTGGTACCGAAGATCCTTAAGACCAATATGTCCAGGGAAGAAAGGTCCAGGGAAGATGTGCCCTAGTATGTACGTGACAGAGCAGGCACGTGTGACCCAAGGTGAACGCATCCAGGGCAGGCGTGTCTCAGAGTGGAGCACTCAAGGATGGATGGACTTCTCTTTCCTAGGAGACCTCTGCAGTCCCCTTACCACTTCCACCTTCAGTCAGAATGACATGTGCCTCGTGTTTGTGGCCTTTGCCACTTGGGCTGTGAGAACCTCAGACCTGCATACCCCGGATGCTTGGAAAACAGGTATCGGGTCCTGGGGACAGAAGGAATTGGTGCCTGGGAGTCAGCTGGATGGGCCTCCTTATCTAGCCTCCCCTGCTGGGCCAGGAGGGAGGAGGAATGTGTGAGGAGGCACAGGTTTCTTCCTTGACTCTGCTTCTCCAGTTGCTGACTAGCCTCTACTCCGTTGCTGTGCCCCGCTGGCCTTGTCCTGCCCTTTGGGGACTGGGTCATGTGGGCCAGCAGGCAATGACTGGCAGGAGCTGGTACCAAAAGACCTTGTGCTTCTCTTGCAGTCTTGCTGGCCAACATTGGCACCATCTCTGCCATCCGCTACTTCCGCAGGCGGGTGAGGAGAGGGCGCAGCCCCAGCCGCAGCTGCAGCCGCAGCCCAAGTCCCAGCTCCTAGCAGTGAGACTTGAGCCGGGAGGACGCAGGACAGGAGAAGAGCATGGTGCCAGGAGGTGCTACCTCTCCTTGCCCTCTGACCCTTGTCTTTGAGGGCACCCAGGAGGGAGCCAGTGTCTGTGGAGCCCAGTTACCCCTGGGAGGGAGGAGATTTGGAATCCTGGGTAGGGACTGCTTAATACAGTACTGGATTAGCAAATGAAAAACACAGGACACCCAGTTAAATTTAAATATGCAATATTTGGGACAAACTTATATACTTATTGTTATTGTTATTGTTGTTGATCTGAAATCTAACTGGTCATTCTTCATTTTATCTGGTCAAGCAGGTCGGGCAAGTGGCAGCAGAAGATACTGGAATTAGGAGTCAGAGTAGCGAGGTCCTGCTTGGTTCTGGGTAGGGTCAGGACAGGGACGCTAGGGGCCACAGGAGCTGAGGCATCTGTCCTGCTCACAGGAGCCCCTGTGGCCCCAGAGCCCTGAGAGATTGTTGCCAAGGTCTGCCTGGGCTCTGACTCGAGTCAGCAATCAGATACCTGCGGGACACCTCCATGGGTGGCTGCTGCAGCCCCTACAAGGAGGGGGTTTGTGGGGCAGGGCCCTGGCTCCATCATGGAGCCCTGTATAACTCAGTGGCCTCTGGCATGAGAACTTGTCTCATGGGATTGTCCTGGGGCTCCCATGGGGCAGCTTGTCGGGGTCGAGGCCGAGAGGAATCAAGAATGGGTGGGAAGGTGAGTGAGGGGCCTGAGGTGGCAGAGCAGTGTGTGTGGGAGGGTTTTGCCCAAGGCAGCATGCACAGGGTCTTCGGCATGGTGGGAGGTGCCTGGCTGCTCAGTGGAGGACACAGGTAGACAGCACCAATAAAATTTCCTGTCTGTCCATTGTTTGTGGCATCTTTGACCAGCCCCACTGCATACACTGTAACACGGACCCATCCCCTACCCACCTCAAGGGGCACCTCATGCCTCTGCCTGAGTTGGCTCACACCTTGAGACATGAGCCCCACAGCCCTGACCTCACATATGCAGACCCCACTGACATGACTCAACTCTCTGCCCTTCACATGTATGCTGCCCAGGGAAGCCCTATTAAGTCCCCTCCCTGAGGGCAGAGCTGCAGGACAGCACCTGTAGATGCCCAAGACTCCCTGAAATCCCTCCCTGGGCTGCGATCAGTCACATCAGCCAGGGCATCCTTAAAGATGAGGGTGCCACGCCAGCTGCCCTTTTGGCCTCAGGTCCTGAAGATATCCTGACTTGTTGGGGTCAGGCTCTATCTGGGGATTTGACATGGGTCAAAGGGGCAGATCCTTTTGTAGCCTCACAACTGATCAGTTGTGGCTTTGACGAGCAACCCTGGCTAGAGGCTGTCAGATCCATTGGATGAGCCCCCTCTCTGCCTCAAGCCTCCTAAGCCGTGGCCACTTCTGGTGGGACAGGAATGAAGTCTTGTCATCATCTGGCGGGGAGAGCAGAGACTCAGCTTGCAGGAAGCAACACCTGCTGCTTACTTACCCATGGAAGGCAGGACCCTCACTCACCTGAAGGAGGCAGCAGAGGGCTGGGTGAGCCTTCCCTGGCAGGGGAGACCTGGGAACCCCAAAATCCAAGTGTGAGCAGGGCAGAGCCCTGGGGAGGCAGCCTGGAGGTCAGTCTGGGCTCTGCCAGAACCTTTCCCCACTGCCTCCTGGCCCTGCTGGCCCTGCTGCTCCCTGTCCCTCATCTCTGCCTGCCCCATATTCTCCTGCTTCTCTTTCCTGCTCCCTCACAGTCCCAGGAGTCCTCCCGGCACCCTTTGGGCCCAGAGACTCACACCAGGGTGGGAGCTACTACTTACAAGCTGAGGGGAATCTGGGGGTCGTGGACCTCGGCCCATGATGGAACCTAGGTGCCTCTGAGAGGCTCGCGACTGCATGGTTCCTTTCTTGGAGGCTAAGTGGGGCCCCAGGTGGCCAGGGGTGCTGGAGGGTCCAGAGCAGGGATCAGAGACAGGCACGGACACAGGGATGGAGGGAAATGGGCTGGAAGCCTCCAGTCCAGGTGAGCTCAGCACTACACCAAGGAGCTGCCAGAGGAGTGAGGGTGACCTGAAGCTCTGGGCGGGGGCCACCAAGAACACAGAGACTCCTGTCCCAGGAAACCCCTTAGCATCCCGTCACAGCCTGAGCAGACTTTGGGCTGTGGCATATCCTGCCCTGTCACCAGCAGGCAACTGACCTCATCTAGGCCCCTGACATCTGTGATCTTGCGATGGGAAGTGGCGGGTGGTGTGTAGGGATCAGCATATAGAGGGGAGTGTGGCATCTCCAAAGGCTGCTCTGGGGCTTCTGGGCCACACTCTAGGCCCAGCCTGCCCACCTGCAGGAAGAGGAAAAAGAGGCAGTATTCTAGGTGGAAGTAGCCAGGACCTCCCCTCCCCATGGACGGGTGTCGGACTCCAGGACAGGGAAAGCCATCCAGGCAGGGCTGGTCCACCTTGGTCAGGTCCAGATGCATATGTGGTGGTATGGTAGGGCCAGGTAGCTCCCCTTGGGCCTGTCCTCTGGGGAACCTGCTGCTGCGTCTCAGGTCTGCCCTCTGTCGGCCAATGCTGCCATAGTCAGGGTTGGGATTGGGCTGGTCCTGTGGGGGACCAAAACCCTTCCAGATAGTTTCCTGGGCCCATTTCCCACTCAATTCTCTGAGACTGCATGGCATTCCCTCCAGTCTAAGTTCCCTCCCAGAGGAACCGGGGTCCAGGCTCAGGGTGGTGAGCAGTGGGACCTAGGCCCCCCAGCACAGGTAGCTTCCTGCCCTCCTTCCTTGGCCATCCTCTCAGGTACTCACAGGTGCAGGCTGGGCAGGTATAGGGCAGCCTGCAGTGGAGGGCAGCAAGGACTCCGGGAGGGAGTGGCTGGTACAGGTGGAGGCGGGCGCTGGGCACCCCGAATCCCAGCTGGTCCGTCCATCCGAGGAAAGTGAGCCTTGGACACCACCCATGACCTGGGCAGTCAGGAGATGAGCTGGATGGCCAATCCCTCTCCGTACCTTCCCATGCCTAGAACCATTCTTCTGCCCCCAGGGGCCTGATCTGGGGTGCTCTTGCTGCTCCTCACCTGAGTGGGCCCCTGCAGGCCCAGGAAGCCCTCAGGGTTGGGCAGCAGGAGGTCCCCATCCTTGCAGGAGGCAGTTTGGAGGCAGAGCAGCCAGTGGTAGTAATCTTCATGACTGGCACACACCACCCGGATGGTGTGGATGAGTTGGCCTGGACACAGACACCATGAGTTGGGCCTGGCAGGATAGATGCAGCCCCCAGTGCCCCAGGAAAGAGCCTGGGACATCCACCAGGCTCACACTCCGTCCCATTGGCTCCTCAGAAGACCCCAGTCCAGGGTCAAGACCCACCTTTGATCAGGAAAGAGTGGATCTGATTCTCCTCCTCCAGGTTGATATGGATGGCACTGAGTGGCAGCTCCCCCTGTGGGGCAGTGAATGAGGCCTAGGCCTTCTGGAGAGCAGCTCCCAGCCCCTGCCTGGCCCCATCCCTCCATCTTGTACTCCAGAGCTGGGCTGGGCACCTGGATGTTTCAGCACCGAGGCCAGCTCCCTGAGAGAGGTGGGGCAGCTCACCTCTGCACTGGGTACATTTTTACCTAGCCTCATGGTGGGCCTCACCAATGCACACAGTAGATGGGGACTGGCCCCCAAAGAGGGAAGCCCCTGTGCGTTTTCCTGAGTGCACACCAGTGCTATGCTCTGACCCAAAGAACACGTGCTCACTGGCATGTGTACACAAGCCCCTTGGGCAGCAGGGGCATATGCCAATGATGCCCAGGGTGGCCCCATCTCATGCCACGTGCCCAAACATGATGGTCCAGCTGTGGCTGAGGACCCTTCAGGATGAGGAGGGGGGCTCCAGGCAGGGGCTCTTCTACATCAGAGCTGAGACAGACTGACTAGGCAGTGTGCCAGATGGGCAGGGACCTATGCTCTGTCCCAACAGGCCTTGACATACAGGTTCCTCTCCAGTCTCCACTCTCACCCCACAACCTGGGGGAGGCCACCTTGGTGAGCGCCCACCTTAAAGGCTAGCCCGTGTGGCTCCTCAGAGAAGATGGCCAGGGATGTTGGGTACAGGACCAAGAGCCGATCCCACTGCTCCTGTGACAGGTCAAAGGACAGTGTGAATGGGGCTGAGTGCCCAGGGCTGATCCCACCTGCCCCGCCCTCTCCCCATGCCCCTCCTACCCACCTGTGAGGGCAGGTGCTGCAGCTTGACCCTTGAGGCACAGATAGCACTTCCCACTGATTCATGCCCAGATGCCCTCCGCAGCTGGGTCAGATGGCGCTGCAGGGACCAGGGCAGCTCCTCTCCAGTGGGATCCTGTGGAGGAGGAAGTCAGGGAAAGATGGAGGGGACAGATGGTGGGGAGGGGGTTGCAGGTTCCTGACCCTGACCTGTGGGGGTGCAGAATGGCAGCGTCGCAGTCCCCTCAAGAGGGCCATCTGCTTTTCCAAGTGGTAGAGCCAGCGGCCAAGCTCAGCTTCACTGGAGCAGAGGATGAGGAGTGGAGCAGGCAGTGGACCTTCGAGGCAGAAGAGCAGTGAGGGCTGTCGTGGGCCTGAGCTTAGAGGTCCTGAGCCCAAGCAAAGGCCCCTTACCAAGGGCTCTGTAGTAGATCTATGGCTCTGCTGGAGAGGCACCCTTCTAGGGTCCAGGTCAGTGGCCTCCACATACCTGTGACCTGGAAGCCATGCTCTCTGGTCCCCTCAAGTGGGTAGATGCTCAACTCCATCAGTGGCAGCAGCCCCTGCCAGAGCACAAGTAGTAGGGGATGGAGGAACTCCCAGGGGCCTTTCCCCCTCCCCTTACCCATGCCCCTTACCTGGAATATGAGTCCTTCAGAACGGTGAGCCTGGAAGTAGAGGTGGGATGGGAACAACTCCAGGTAGCAGTCACTGGTATCCTGGAGACAGCAGGTGCCCGTCTGAGTGACGGGGCAGACAAGTTGGTGGGGTGCTACTGCCTGAGAATGCCCCCTGACCCTCACCTGGCTGTACTGGAACTGCAGCTGAACCTTGGAATAGTGTACCAACTTGCCCAGATTCCTCACAGGCACCCTCCGCTGCCCCTTCTTGAATACACTCAGGATTGGCTGCTCCAAGTTCTCTGGCTGATTCTCCAGGCCTGGGAAGTCCTAGGGGAGTAGGGCTTGGGAGGGGCCAGATAAGGCCAGCAGCCCCAACCCATTAGTCAGACACCATATATATGTGCAAGGTCACACAACACACATGTCAAGAACACACATGTGGGGCTGGAGCGGAGGCTCAGTGGTTACAGCATTTGCCTGGCATGAGCAAGGACATGGGTTTGAACTGCAGCACCACATATACAATGAAGTGTTGGAGCAATGAAGGCCACATGAAAAACAAAATAAAATTGATTCTCTCTCACTGTCCCTCTCTTAAAAAAAAAAACAACACACATGCACATGCAGGCCCTGCACATAACCCCAGACTCTTCATAGGAACGGTGGCAGAACACACACACACACACACACACACACACACACACACACACACAGCTACCTGGTCAGTGCTTATCTGGGTCTTGCAGTGGACAGAGAAGCAGAGAAGTTGGAACTCAGTGGATTTAACCCTTATCTTCATCACTTCCTATCTATGCAGCTTCGCTTTGTTTATTCAACCTTCCCAGACTTTCCAAAGGAGTTTGTGTTGAGACAGCACATAACCCCTGCCTTGTCTTCAGCATCAGCTGGTAAATATTTACTACCTGGTTCTATGAAAACAAACAAGCAAATGAAAATAGACAAAAATTCCAAAGCCCTGATCTGTAGCATCTGCCAATTTCCTTGGCGTGAACATTTCCACCACAACACATTTGAAGCTACCAATGTGATTTTCTGGGCACTCAGTTGCTGGCTTCTCAAGCACATTGAGCACGGGCCTCAATCTCACATGTGAAAATGGCAATGACGGAGAATTCCCTGCCCCCACCACTCCTCTCCCCACCCTTTTCCTTTAATCAGGCACCTGTCTGTCTTCAGGACGCCACATGGGCTATTCCCTTTGCTGGGACACCCTGACGCCCCACTCTGCACCCTTCCGGGCTTTGCTCAGATCTCACCTTCTCCCTGGCTGCACACCCTTCTGGAATTCCAGCCTTTCCTGTTTTCCTTAGCTGCCTGACCACAGGCCCACTTACTCTTCTACATATTCATCTTGTCTGTCTGCCATGGGAATGGAAACATAGTCTTTGTCTATTTGTTTATTGCTGTGTCCCCAGAGCCTGGAAAGTGCTAGGGGTGGGAGGCCAATGTGCAACAGCTGAAAGGAGGGAAGGAGCGTCAATGTCCATGCAGCACTTAGTCCAGGCAGGGAATTCTCTACAAATGGAGGCTTTGATATTAGAGCAGGGGCTAAGACAGGAAACAGGTACTAATGGGGTGGAGAGGGCTGTGACCCACTAGCTTATGAATAAATAGTGTTGGGGTCACCTGTAGGGTTACTGTGTCCTGGATAAGCCAAGCTGCCCATTGGGCAAGCTCAGGAATGTGAACAGACAGAACACAGCTCCCCAGCTTCCCTGCCTCTGGGTGGGGCTTCTTGCACCCGCACCCAGTGTGGGAACTGATTTGGGGTGACACCCTTGAAAAATAGGCCATGAATCAGTAAGGGTCATACTGCTGGTTGAGTGGCCTAGGCTCAGACTTGGAGCCCAGTTGAGGGCAGCTTGGAACTGTAGCAGGGCTGGAAGCAGGTGCAGTCCAAGCCTGGCCAGAGTCCTTCCACTGTCCTCACCTCCTGAGGCTCAATAGGTCCTGCCCCCTTGCCAAAGAAGGATCACCAGAGACACGATGCCTCATGGGTCACACTGTCTATCCTGGGCTGGACAGAGGGTGTCAGGGTCTGAGAAGTAGCCACTTCTCAGAGGCAACATGGTTTCTGAAGCCAGCACCTGACTGCAGGAGTCCTGGGACCTCAGACAGGGGAGAGGGTGGGGCAGTGGGAAAGGTGGACCCTGGAAGCCTTGCCAGCTGCTTCAGTCCTGCCCAGTTACAAGTATCCACCCAGCCACAGGCTCCTGGTCCTCCTCCAGAGCAGAGCCCAGCCACCCAGGTGGGAAAGTCCCTCAGGAGGGACTGCAGTGAGGGCTCTGAGAGTCCTGCAGTCCAGGTTCTGCCCAACCCAAGGCCAACTGTTGGGAAAAGGGGCTGGGTTTCCTCCCCTCAGTCAGAGCTAGTCCCACAGAGACATTTTCCCCTCAGAGCGCTACTGATCTCTTCTTCCTGTGTTGGGGCAGGGGACACCAGCCTGCAGAGAAAGGCTGCTGGGGGCACCTTCCTACAAGAGAACCCCCCCCCCTCCAGGGAGACTCTGAAGCCTGTAGTAGGTGACCAGCTGGCTCACTGTCGCCTGAAGCCCCTGACTTTCTCAAGCGACATCACCCCCACAAGAAACGTGTGTACCAGACCGAAAGGGCTGGAGGTCGCTGCCCCTGGATGCCCGAAGCGTTGCGAAGCAAGGCTGGGGAAGCCCCGCCCAAGGGCCAGGTGAGCGGCTCATCACTGACTCAGGGCCTCTGGGTTTCGTTCTGGGCCAGACTTTCGGCGGATGAGCTCCCCCGGGCGGGGCAGGGTCCACTTCTTCTCCTGGCTTTGGATCTGAATCCCCTGGGCTGACTGGAGGGACCCTGAGCCATGCGAAGCTGTGACGCACACGCTGGCACACCACAGAGCACAGAGCTGCCCTCTGACCCCAGGCCCAGCGACCAACCCCGGTCTCCCCATCCGGCTGCAGTGGGACGCGCCCTCGGCTCACCGTTCCAGGGATGTAGTGAAAGATCTTGTCTGCCGCCGTGCCCCTGTCCGGGCCAGCGTCGGCGCCAAACAGGCCCGCCAGTTTCCTCGCACTGTCCTCTCTGGGGACAAGGGAAAGGGGATCCGTGGCTTGGCCCTCCGCAGATCAAGGGCCACCTTGTGCCTAGGTGGACCGGCGCCCCTCTTACCTATTTGCCTTCAACGAGGGCTTCCTGGAGAAGGAGGCCCGCAGCCTCCTGGGGGTCTGAGGGACGCAGTGACTGTTCCCCATAGGTGGCGGCTGCTGAGCAGGTAGACAGGTTTAGATTCCTGGGTCGGATCCTCCTGCCCACGCCCCTGCGGCCGGGCGGGGCCCGAGGAAGTCCTGTGCCTTCCCGGGCCGCCGGGAGATGCCCTTCTGGGCGGGGCCCGGCCAGGCTCCACCTGCCAAGACGGACCCGGGTTCTCTGCGCCTGCATGCCAGCCGGGGGTAGGGGGGCGGAGGAAAAGCACATCTCCGAAGGACCAGAGCCCAGTTCAGTGTACAGGAAGGGCCACTAGCGCCTGGTCTGGGCACCACGCCTGCTTCGGTTTGGGACTACAGCGCAGAAAGCCAGTGATCTCCTTTCCAGCTGCCTACCCCACAACCTGAGCACGTCAGTTTCCATACCAATCCCAACTGGCCAGAGCCACTTGTGTCCCCGGGGGTGTATGTTCACCCTCAGCCATCTCCTCTCAGACAGAAGTCGGTGTCCCCAAGCCTTAACCAAATGCAGGAAGGTCACGTTGCCTCTTACGTGCCTGGGACAGTAATGGCGAAGCAGAGGGCCTGTCCTGCACAAGTGACCCCCATCCCCGGCAGGGAATGTCACAGGAACCTCTCAGAATAAGGTTGGTAGCCCACTTCCACTGGCCTATAGGGACCCCTGCCCCACTCGGATGCAAAAGCGCTTCCTTGCAGTTCCCAGAAACAAACACTGCATCTCAGCCAGGCTGCACACTTGTCCAGAGACCCTCACCCTAGAGCCCAGATAGGACCAGGCTGTGCTGCAGCTCCACACTGCAGGGGGGCCAAAAGGGGCCAGAGATGGACACAGCCACTGGCTCAGGGAGCCCAAGAAACATGTTTATTGTTCAAGTTGGCTCATATTGCTGAGTAGAGTCTGAGTGCACAGGTACACTCATCCCCATGCGGGATCCAGAAAACACCACACTACAGACACAGAATACAGGAAGGGGGCCTGCTTCGTACCCTTCGCAGGGTCAGCATTGGCTGTGCCAGGTCAGGGCAGTGTGCAAAGTACAGGCCATAGGTCTGCACCTGCTTAAAAATCCCCTGCCCCAACTCTACTGCTGCTCTGTACCTGTCCCACCGGGCCATGACCTCCCTGCAGTGAGTGGCTGGGTACCCCTATCACTCCCTACTGCACCAATCAAGGAGGTGGGTGAGACGGCATTCTGAGGGCAGCTTGGTCCCTGTGCATAGGACAGCTAACACCTTGAGAGTAAACAAGTGAACTGGTAGTGCTCATCCGTTAATAAATAATGAATCAATAAATAGGTGAGTAAATAAATAAACAGCACACACGTAACGGACAACGGAGGGAAGAACACACTGAGACAAAGACAGACGGTGCAGGATGTCCCTGGTGGGGGCCATGGCCCTGCCCCTGACACGTGGCCCAAGAGAAGGAGGTGCTGGGGCCAACCAGAGGGGTTTAAGGCATGTGGGAGGCTGTGGAGCCTCTGTGTGGTCAGTGCTACGGGTCAGAGGCTGGTGGAGGACACGGATAGCGTGGGCGAGGATGGTGGTGGGAAGTTGAGCAGCTCCAGCACAGCCACGCCCACACTGCTGCGCCGCGTGAACATGCAGGAGGCGGCCACCCACTTGTTGGTCCTGGGGTTGTACTTCTCAATGGAATTGAGGCTGGAGCTGCCGTCGTTGCCCCCCACAGCGTACAGCCAGCCGTCCATGGCCACCAGGTCATGTGTGCTCCTGAGGACAGCAGCCAAGTGCGCTGAGTGGGTGGGGTGAGGGAAGAGCCAAGGAATGGGGCTGGGCCTGGGGCGGGTCTCGGTGGCCCCCTTGGAGTGGAGACCCAGCTGGTCTACTGTGGTGGATGGAACACCCAAGCTGGCTGCGCACCTGCGAATGTTCATGGGTGCCACGCTTTCCCAGGCGCCAGCCTTGGGGCTGTATCTCTCCACTGAATTGAGGCAGCTGGTGCCATCGTTACCCCCAGCCACATACAGGGCGCCCTCCAGCACCGCCACACCTGCAGAGCTTCGCCGGCTCAGCATGGAGGCCACCGGGGTCCAGGCGTTCACCTATGGTTGTGAGAGTTGGCTAAGGCTGACTAAAGAGGGCACCCCACCATCCCTCCAGGCAAACCCTAATCTTGGTGGGCTATCTGTGGGTCAGGGGAGGGATGTGGATGCTGATCCTGTAGGGGTTCAGGTGGCCAGAGAGTAGTACCCCCAGGCAGCACAGGACTGGGGGGAACTGCCGTGGGGTGCACTATGCACCTGGGGTTCATACTTCTCCACGGTGGCCAGGTGTGAAGAGCTGTCGTATCCACCCACGGCGTACAGGTTCCCATCTGTGGAAGGCAACATACCCTGGTGCTCCTGCTAGGCATGGGGTGCAGGCAGGAGGGTGGACACCACAGGAAGCAGGCCCTGTCACCCACCGAGTGTGGCCACGCGTACATATCGTCTCCGGGTGCTCATGGCAGCAATGGATGTCCATGTTCCCGTCAGGGGATCATAGCGTTCAGCACTGTGGGTATCAGACCACTGCTGACCCGCAGCCACAACAGAAAGGTTGTCCTGCCCCAAGACCTGCCCTCCCCTTTGGGATAGCTGAAATTCCAAGCTGGCTATCACAAAAAGTCTAACTGCAGAGTCCTCCATAGTGGCAACAGAGCCTATTAGTAGGTAAAGGTCACTGTCTACCTGGACATTCCCGGGCAAGTGTCCTCTTTGGGCCCAGCCCTGAACTTGGGGGGAGCCCCAGGGCTGAGACCCTGGCTTAGATGCCTGTGCCACCTGTATGATGGGAGGCCTTGGAGACCTTGATGGCCTGGAAAGGCAGGACCTCCTGCTAATACCCCATCAGACACAACTTGTGCAGTCCTGGGGCAGCCTCACCTCCTGCTGCCGAGCCACCCTGCAGGGCCGCCGGGGCCCAGCCCCAGCTACTACCTGTTGAGGCAGGAGGCCCCGTCGTAGCCACCGGCTGCATACAGGAGCCCATGTAGGGCGGCTACACCCAGGCAGCTGCGCCTTGTGCCCACGGACACCTCCGGCTGCCATGTGTTGGTCACAGGGTCATACGACTCCACAGTAGCCAGGTCTGAAGTCCCATCATAGCTGTGAGAGGAGTCACTACTGATCACAGAAGGCCTAGCAGGCATGAGCTGAGCCCCTGACCCAAGCCTGGCTTCTATGCTTACCCGCCCACAGCATACAGCCGATTCCCAACAGCAGCTACTCCCACTCGGGCCCGGCGTGTGGACATGGAAGCCACCACGTGCCAGCGGTCGGTTCGAGTGTCATATGCTTCACAGTCCCCATGGATGGCAAAAAGGCTCCCACCTCCTGGGGAAGGGGAGGTGACAGGATAGGAGGAGACTGGGAGGCCACTGGTGGGGATCCACCACAACTTGAGGGCAAGAGTATTGGGGCCCTGGGGGTGAGGAGAGATGGGGATTGGGTGACTGGTGGGTCACCCTCCACAGGGCCTGGAAAGGCCCCTGGATGGTGGAGGAGAGAGCAGATTAAGACCTGACCAATATGGTGAGCTGAGCTTGTGTTGGGGGTGGGGATAGAAGGCAGTGATGTCAGGGAGGGGTCAGGCAGGCGTACCCACGGCAAAGAGCACAGGGCCCGCACCCTCACAGCGCCGGGGCCGTGTGCGGCTGGTGCCCAGGACTCCCCTCTGTTCTGGCAGCAGGTGGAACTTGAGGGCCTCGATGAGCAGATCTTTGCAGTCAGGGTGATGCCTCACCAAGCCTTCAGCATCCACATGGCCCAACAGGAAGTCACGGCTCAGCAGGGGCAGCCGCACACACTTCATTAGCTGGGGCAGGAATGCCAAGGTCAGGGAGACCGTTGGGCACACTTGCCCCAGGACTGATATCCACTGTACCAAGGGGTTCCTGTGCCAAAGGCCTGCACCGCCCCCTGGTGTCTCTGAATGGTAGAGGCCAAGGACTACATAAGTCACACCTAGGCTTCAGCTACCCTTGTCCCTCTTCAACTCCATGGGGGCCCTCAAGCCTCGCCTTACTCTTGGAACATGCTGCCTCCGAGTGTCCACATCATGTTTGACCCAGCTCAGGACCGCACGGTAAACATCTTCCTCTGAAGGTACATTCAGACTGTCACTAGAGACCAATTCCAGCACCTGGGATGGGAGTCCTCAGGCATGAGATCTGGGGAGGATTCTGTGAGCCCAGGGAATCCCCTGAAGGTACCTGTGAGGGACAGTCTTGCAGCAGGGGCAGGGGTGGCTGGTGTTCCTGCACGGAGGGGCCCAGCAGGGTCAGAAACCATGAATTGGTTTCTGGGGGGCCTAGATGGGTCAGGAGCCATGGATTGCATCCAGAATGGTTTTGGGCATATGGAATTAAGACTGGGTATCAGGAACAAAGGAGTGTTAAGGACAAGATGGTGTGAGGCATCCAAGGCAAAGACCTGGGTGGAATCAAAAGATAGGAATAGGGTGGAGTGCCCAGGTAACTAACAGGTCATAGGGTAGACCTGGGTCTGAAACTGGGAAGGAGGCCTGGGGGACAAAGAGCCAGGGGTTGGAGGAGGTTGCTAGGGGTGGGGCAGGGCACCGTTTGGGCTGGGCCCCAGAGGGCAGGTTACCTGCTTCAGTGGCAACAGCATGAACTCCTCCGTCTTGGCCACGTCCACAAAGTGCTGCAGCACATACCTGTGTGCCGCCTTGAGCAGGTCGCTGCACGAGTGCGTGTCGGCAAAGCCCCGGATGCCCAAGCAGTTGGAGGGGTCCAGCTGACTCAGCAGGAACTTGCAGCAGGCATCCCGGACGCCGTTCAGCTGCAGCAGGCTGGCGGCTGGGAGCAGCGTCTGTGGGACATGGAGTTGGGGTCAGGCAGAAGTGACTGGGGGGATTCAGGAGGGCCCTGGAGGAGGCCAGGACGGGAAGCACACTGCCTCACCTGCACGTTGCCCTCTCCCACAATAATCTCAGCAGTGTATGCAAACTGCACCAGCTGGTCCAAGGCCTGAGGGTCGATGTCATGTAGCGTCACGTGAGTCTGGCGGCTCTCACTCATCTCATCTGTGGGGACAGTGGTCAGGCTGGTGCCTGCCCTGGGAGAGCTGCAGAGAGCCCCCAAGGGCCTCCCAGACTGTGGTACTTGCTTGTGAACATGGCGTGGAAGTAGGGACTACAGGAGGCCAGTACCACCTTGTGTGCACGGATCTCCTTGGCGGCCACGTGCAGAACAATGTCACACAGGAGGCCACGCTGCCTCATACGGCTCATTGCTACGAAGGCATCGTGGTAGTGACGCTTGGAGTTGTGTGCCACACTGTGGCCCTCGCGGCTCAGCAGCTGCATGGCACCCTCCATGGGGGCTGCAGGCCGGGCCTGCCTGGGCCGTGCTCGCTCTGCCTCCGCGCTGCAGGTGGGCAGGGCCGGGACAGGGTTAGCTCTGAAGGGGGCTGCTCACCCACCTCCTCTGTGCCAGGGCACTTGTGGGCATGGCAGGGCAGCCAGGTCAGCCACCCACCCAGCAGACCACCTCCATCGAGGCCCACCCCCCGGGGCTCAGGCCCTTCCCTCCTGACCAGGGAGCTACCCTGGAGCCAGACTAGACTCTCCCAAGACTGCTACCGCTGGGGCACCATCAGGTGGTGCCCCCTCTCTGGCCTCTACACTCCTGAGCACAGGGTTCCCGCCTCGCTGGCCCCCTTCCCACCCCTCTGCGGTACTGGGCATGCAGGGGGCGTGTGGAGCAAGCTCTGCCAACGTGGTCGGCTCCCACCTGCAGGTGGACCTGCCGCCTCCCGCTGTGGAGGTTCGCAGCGGCCAGGGGTCCCGACCCCACCCCCGCCGCCAGAGCCGCAGGACTGAGGGGCTGGGACCCCACGCCGTCCCGGCCTACGGCAGCCTGTCCCGTGGCGCCGTCCTCCCGCGTCCCCCGTCCCTCCGTCCGTCTGTCCTCGGCGCCGCCCGCTCTCCGTCCTACTCACGCCGGCGGCTGCGGCTGCGACTGTGGCAGCGGCGGCGCCTCAGGCCCGGGCCCCGGGCTGCCGTGCTCCGGGCTCTGCGTCCTGCCGGCCGGGCGCTCGCCGCGCGGCTGCATGAGCTCGGCAGCCAAACCGCCGCCGGCAGTGGAGCGCGCAGGACAAACGAGGCAGACTGCGGGACGGCTGGTCAGCGGCCGCGTCCCCTCCGCGTCGCGCGCTTGCCCGGAAGCAGCCGCTGTTTCTCGGCGCCGCCCGCTCCGCCTTGGAGTGTCAGAAGTGGGTCCTCTCGGCGTCATGGCGCCGGGGTCGCCTCCTCGCTGGGCCCCCGGACCCCACGTGCAGTCCCGTGCGGAACAAGCTGCGGCCCCCAAGAGGCCGGCCACCGACTGTGCTTATTCGGGGTCCAGCCTTGGGCCTGCGCGCTGGCCGTCATCAGGCTCCAGCCGTCCGGGCTCGCGGACTCCCGCGGACCCTGAGGAGGCGTGCGCCCGGACCAGAGGCTCGGGGGAGTTTTCCGTGGCGCCTGGCTGCACGGAAGGTGGAGGGTGCTGCGGACCCTGTCTGCGGACCGTCCAGCGAGATGGACACGGGGCTCTTGCTCAGACCTCGCTGGATCAAGCAAAGTCCTGCCAGCCTCTCGGCTTCGGCCGCCGGGCTGCCGGGCTGATCTTTGCCGTTTCGGTTCTCTTTATTTCCCCCACTAGACCCTCGGCTTGTTACTGGTTTGTGTGCTGTTTGCATAGAAATCTCCGCTGTCGCACATTTGGTCAGTTAGCCTCGCACTGCATCCGCACTGGTGGGCCGCGGGCCGGTCTTCATCGTCCCAGGTAGCAGCCGTTGTCACCGCGTCGCGAAGTCGGGCGCAGAGCTCTGAGCTGGCGCGCGCTCGGCTACTGAGTGCTGAGCCCACCTGAGGCGCTGAGCGTGCGAACGCGCCCTCCCGCCCGCAGGCCGCCGCCGCTGCAGTCGAGAATCGCAGAGCCAGCGACGGGGCGGGGCCGGCCCGAAGGAAGTGCCGCCGCGCGCGGCATTCTGGAGCCGGAAGTGCGGCGCACACGGCGGGTTCGGCGTCATGGCGGCGGAGCGGGGCGGCAAGAGGTGAGAAGTGCCCAGGGTTCCCGGGGTTGTGCGACGGCTCTCTTCTCCTCTCTCTCTCCCTCTCCGCGGCGGCAGCGGGCGTGCTGGCGCCACCGTGACTCACTGTGACTCGCAGGCGCCTGGCTGAGCTGACGGTGGACGAGTTCCTGGCCTCGGGCTTCGATTCTGAGTCGGAGTCAGAGCCAGAAGGCGCCCCGGAGGCGGCGATGCGGGAGGCGCGTGGATGCAGAGCAGCGCGGAAGCTGTCGCAAGGCAGGGGCCCCGCGACCAGGTGAGTCGGCGCCCTCTCGGCGCGCTGACCCGGGGGAGCTCGGTTTTGGGTAGGTCTATGCGGCCCGTCGGGAAGGAGGGGCGGGGGGCGGAGGCGGGAGGGTCCCAAAGCTGAGGCCAGCCTGGGCAATTCGACGAGACCGTGTCGGATAATTAAAAGGGCTGGAACTGTAGCTCAGAGGTGGAGCGCCTCCTTAGCACTTGCGAAGCCCTGGGATCAGTCTCCAGGAGCGCAACAACAGAACGGAGGCCGAGTGGCTAGATTTGGGAGGGTGACGTTTGAGTGACAACCCGAGGGACAGCAGGAACCGCGGAGGCTTGAAGTGGGTGCCTGTGACAGGAGGAGTGAGGGGAGTAGCAGGAGCTGCACCCAGAGCCGTGATGAGGGGCAGGTTAGATTTACCAGTAAAGTGGAAAGTTGCCTCCGGGCTTGAGCCATGAAGGAAAAGGGTCAGTCTGGTTTCTGTGCCAAAGAGTCCTAGGTGGCAAGGGAATGGAGAGGGTTTGTGGTGGTTAAAGGAAGCTAGGTAATTCTGAAGATTTGCTCTTGAGCTATAATGGTGGGTTCCTGTAGCTGGAGTACAGAAGGTCTGGGGAGAGCACAGGTTGGATGTCAGTGGTGGGTTTGAGATCCACAGGTGGAAACACAGTGGGGAGAGGCTGCTGGGTATTAGAGCCAAGAAGAGAGATGGGCTTCCTGAAAACTTAACCTCAAGGGAAACCTCCTTGGTTGTTGGTAACTACTGTGCAGGGAGCAGAAAAATAACCTGTGGCTTCTCTGAGGAGGCCAGCAAGCTGGCAGTATGGACAAGAAGCCAAGTCCCTACTAGTTTTCCACTGGGCTTATTGACCTCCACCTTTGCAGTGGGCATAAAGGCTGTGCCTCTGAACACAAGGACCAGCTCTCTCGTCTGAAGGACAAAGATCCTGAGTTCTACAAGTTCCTGCAGGACAACGACCAGAGTCTGCTAAACTTCAACGACTCAGATAGCTCTGAGGAGGGAGAGGAGCAGTTCCACTCCCTGCCTGATGCTCTGGAGGTGAGGAAGGACAGATCTGGGGAGCGGGGCATCTGTGGTTTCTACACCCTGCCCCAGCATGGCCCTTCTGTACCTGGTGCAGGAAGCAAGTGAGGAGGAAGATGGAGAGGAAGATGGGGACAGAGTCCCTGGAGGACTGCAGAGGAAAAAGACTAAGTCTATTCCTGTGACCCTTGCCATGGTGGATGGATGGAAGCAGTCTGCAAAGGTGAGAAGCAGTATGGGCTGGTCTTTGCCCTGGTCTCATTTGAGGCACTCACGGCTGTACAGGTGGGAAGAGGCTTTCTGAGTAGCACAGAATGTCCACATGTGTTTTTTCTGAGTGCTAGGGTGCCCTGGCTGGGATTCTTCAGTCATGATCCAATTTTTTTCTCAGGGTCCCTGCTCACTGAAGTCAGGCACCTGTGGGTGAGGCATAGCGTCTGTGTCTGTGTTTTGGTGTATTTCCTTTTGTTATAGTGTGGTGCTACTAGATGATTTGTAAAGAAAAGATATTTAGGCCTAGGGATGCAGATCAGTGGCAGAGTGCTCTAGGCTCAATTCTTAGCACTACAAAAAAGGAAGAAAGAGAAAAGTTATTTATTTGGCACACAGTTGTGGGGTAGGAAGTCCAAACGCATGGTACTGGCATTGGTGAGGGCATGCTGCTGCATCATCAATCACATGGTAGGTGAGACAGGGCAAGTGTACTAGCGCTCCCTGCTTTCTCTTTCTTCAAACACCATCAGCAGGAGATTGGGCATTAGGTTTCCAACATGTGAACTTTTGGGGACATGTTAAAATCTTGCCAGTTTTGTTGACTGCTGAGCCAGTGTCCTTCTGAGCATCTCATGTTGGTTTCTATAGAATAAAAGCATTCCAGATTTCACATGGAGTTGGGCACGAATCATGACTGAGGACACTCCGCCCTTTCCCCTGGGACTCCTGAGCCAGGCTCCCTTCCGTTCTAGGAGGATTGTAGATTTGTCTCCATTTTTATTGCCAGCACATGACGTAGTGTTCCTATCCCCACTTGTGCCCTATTTCTGAAGCTGTGGGGAAGGGGCTCCTTTCAGGAACAGGTTCCTGGATCAGTCACCTCTTTCTCTGTCCTGTGCAACCTGCTGCTTCCTTACAATCATCAACCTTCTTGCCCCTTCAGCACCTCACTCCCAAGATGTTCCATGAGGTGGTACAGGCATTTCGAGCAGCTGTGGCTACCACCCAAGGAGACCAGGAAGGTGTTGAGGCCTGCAGGTTTCAGGTCACAGACAGCGCTGGTGAGCAGGATCTGGGGACGGTGGCTGGGTCAGGCTTGCTGTGTGCTTTCTCTTGTAAATTATATCTGTGTACCTTCCTTGCAGTGTTCAATGCTCTGGTCACCTTCTGCATTAGAGATCTCTTTAGCTACCTCCAAAAACTGCTTTTTGGAAAGAGCCCAAAGGACAGCAGCAGGTGAGAGAAATGGGGTGATCAGAGCTGTGCTCTGCAAGAGAGGACATAGCCCCGAGGTCCTCTACCCAGTCAGGACAGAGGCATGGCAGGGACAGAGTCAGGCTTGTGGGGCCCCTGAGAGGACGAGGCAGAGGGGGCCTTTTGGGGAGATACTCTTAGAGTTGGGTCAGCCCCACTCCTTTTGACTTTTTTCCAGAAAAGAAATTATGTGCCCAGGATTTGTTGAGGGCATGGTGTATGCTAGGTTTTGCTCTTGGATTTTCCTAGGACTAGGTTGTCCTTTCTGTGTGGACGTAGGAGTCTTATCTACCTCCTTGACTTTGGGCTGGACTGTCTCCCACTCCCTGGGAGAGTGCCCTGAGGCAGGGGCCTTGGAAACTAGGACAGAAGGATGTGGAAGGTCTGAGGAGCACAGCAGAGCCATTGGGGTCATGGTGGGGCTGGGAGTGCGTGCAGCTTACATGGTCTTGGAGCTGTGAGGACTTGGAGAGTCTGAGTCAAGGCCTTTCAAAGCATCAGGAGGGGAGGTGGGCTTACCAGCAGCGGTGCATGGCTGTGTGTGCTTGTTTGGCTGTGCTGATGAAGGGACCAGGCCAAGAGGTGGGGGACAAGCAGGCTACAGGACAAGTAGCCCATGCAGCTGGATCTTGGGGAGCAGGGCCACCTCCTGGGGCAAGTGAGCAGCTCCAGCTCGTACTGACTCAGATGCCAGAAGGGCAGCTGACTGGGGGACTTGGGGCCCTGCTCTTGGTTCTTGGTGCATTCAGCAAATTTTAGTGCCCACCTGCGGACACTGGGTAAACTTTGAGAAACTCACAGGAATCTAGCTGTTGCTGCCAGGTGTCTAGTCCTTCTAAAGCCAAAAATTTGGAGTTTAAGCAGAAACAAGTTTACGAATGTATACGACAAGTACTCGTCACAGTGTATAGAGATTAGATAGACCAGCCTGCACCGATGAGTGGTGTCTGGTCAGGCCCAGAGGTCTTCAGTGCTGCTTTGTGTGGTATGACAAGGCCAAGGGAACCTGGAGGAGCCAGGTGTCTGAGGGAGGCAACTGGAGCTAGGTCCTGAGGAGGGTGGCACTCAGTACCTCAGAGGGCAGCTGCTCTGCTTTGGCTGAGCTGATGGCCTGTGGGAGGGGCTGGTGCAGCTTCACTAGGGGGGTGGGCATCAGTCTGGGCTGCCCTTCTGATAAGCGATTGTATCTGCCAGCACAAGAAACCCTCTGCTTTTTGTGGAGGTGTGGGCGTAGGATTCTGCTTCCAGGGTTGTGGGCCCTTGTGTTTTGAATGCTGTGCCTGGGACACAAGAAGGCAGCCTCAGGTCTAAGCTGCAGAGATGGGGGTGGGTGTGGTTTCCGCAGGGTACTGCAGCCGTCCAGCAGCGCGCTCTGGGGGAGACTCCGCGTGGACATCAAGGCATACCTGAGTGCAATCATACAGGTGCTGTTCTCTGGGGGAGGGGCGCGGGAGCCCAGGTCACGGGCAGGGCTTTGGCCATGCCCAGTGGTCCAGTGCATTTTTTGGGCCTCAAGCTTTATGAGTTTAGTGCCTCACAACTCCCTCTTCCTTCCTCAGCTGGTGACTTGTCTGGCAGAAGCCACGGTGTCAGCGGCTGTCCTGCAACACATCAGCAGCCTGGTGCCCTATTATCTGACCTTCCCCAAGCAGTGCCGCATGCTCCTCAAGGTGGGCAGGCTCTTTGTTGGTCAAACACACCCCGTCCTTGCCAGGACATAGGCAAGGACCCACATTGCTTCTAGCTGCACCCACATTGGCTTCTAGCTAGCTCCTCTCCAGCCCTCCTCCACCTGGGTTTCCCACCTTGGGCACCCCCCAACTCCCCACAAATGGGCAACATAACTCAGTGCTGTGAAAGCAGTTTGCACCTGGCTTCTCTTCTGGTGTGTTCTAATGGCTGCGATGGCTGTGATTTTCTTACCGTGAACATGTCGACACGGACACGCCTAACGAAGGCAAGTTTTCATGGCCTTGCCTTTTGAGGGCATGATGTGCTCTGTGCTGTTTTAGTTGCTGTCTGTCATGCTACCAGCTTCTCCAGATGTGATTTGGGAGGGACTGTCTCCCAGCAGTAACACAGGGGCCTCTGGCCTGGTCAGGGAAGTGTGTGCTGGCCCTGGGGGAGCCCTGGTTAGGAGGCTGGGGCAGGCAGTGACGTTCTCCCTCTTCAGAGGATGGTGGTTCTGTGGAGCACGGGTGAGGAGTCTCTGCGGGTGCTCGCCTTCCTGGTCCTCATCAGAGTCTGCCGGCACAAGAAGGATGTCTTCCTGAGCCCTGTCCTGAAGGTACTGTGGGCCCTGAGTCTTGGGAATCAACCTGAGGGTCTGGCAGGCTGCCTTTGGGGTCATTGCCCCTTTCTGGGCCCTGGCATCATGGCTCAGGGCAGACCAGGGTCCTTAGACCACAATTTCCTCAACAAAGAAAGTGGAAGTGGTGGGCTCTGCCTGGGTTCTGCTCCATATTGTTGTTCCCAAGGGAGGGGCTCTCCTAGGTGGATGAGGACTTCACACAGGGAGAGTAGAAATAGGTCTGAGGTCACAACTAGCATCCAAACTCTGGTGTCCAACTCCAGGCTGGGGTGGCTTGCCTGTGTGCAGGGACCCTCTGAAACCCCCTGTACAGGTCCAGTGTGCAGCTGGGCTTCTGTACTTCTCTTCCAGGGCTTTTATTACTTTCTGCACCCCCTCCCCATCACATACTTTCTCTGCAGGATCCCTCTGCACACCTTAGACTGTAAGTCTGGCACACACAACTTGGGCATGTGTGTGAAGGCTGAGCAGCATCTAAGGTCTGAGGCTGGGGGCTGTGCAGGGGGTCTAAAACCATGTGTCCTGGCTGTGGTTCCTGCTTGAGGCAGCAGCTCTGAGAGAGACGCTCAGGTGTTGGCAGATGGCTTGGAGCTCGGCAGTGGGTGCTCAGGTGGCTGAGTGGGGTCTCTCTGGCAGCAAATGTACATCACGTATGTGAGGAATTGCAAGTTCACCTCCCCGAGCACTCTGCCCCTCATCAGCTTCATGCAGCGGACGTTGACTGAGCTGCTTGCCCTGGACCCCAGCATCTCCTACCAGCATGCCTTCCTCTATATCCGCCAACTCGCCATCCACCTGCGCAGTGCCATGACCATGGGCAAAAAGGTGCACAGCCAGCCATCCAGACTCAGGGGCTTCCCCAGAGCCCAGGCTGTTGGGGTGGGCAGGCACATGGTGTTACTGACTGGGAGGAGGCAAACTTGGCCCCTGCCCTGGCAGGGAGGGGCTGGCCCTTAGAGGTGGACTCTGCTCTGCCCAGGACACCTACCAGTCTGTGTACAACTGGCAGTATGTGCACTGCCTCTACCTGTGGTGCCGCGTCTTGAGTACCCTCCGCTCCAGCGAAGCTCTCCAGCCCCTGCTGTACCCCCTTTCTCAGGTGGTCATCGGCTGCATCAAGTAAGCTGCTCAGGGGCAGGTTCTCTAGGTCTTAGCAGTCCCCAAGGGGCAAAGTTGCTTGTGGTCAGCCCATGAATTGGGCATGCTAGCTGCATTTGGAGCAGCACCCTGGCTCTGAGAGGGGCAGTGGTCCAAGAGCAGTGTGAAGGCCTTTTCAAGGTTCACTTGCCTGGGGTCCCTTATGAGGTGCTTTGTGCCTCTCTAGCCAGGAGGGGGCATCCCTATCCTGAGGAACCATCCTCCTGAGCCTTGGAGACTAGGCTCGAAGTCCAAGGGGAAAGCCCTGAAAGCAAGGAGGCAGGAATGAGCAACTCCTATGCTTGTTGCAGTGTGAATAGGTTGGAAGCTGCATGGGCGTTCCTCCAGTCCTGTTGCTGAGCAAAGGGGCAGGACTTTGTGGTGCCCTGTTCCCTGTGCTACCTCCTGTAGACATTGTCGCTGCTCACCTGGGGGTCAGAGGTGGCGGGAGCTGGTGGCTGGGAGGTGCTCTAACCAGGCCTTCCCCATCCCCAGGCTGGTCCCCACTGCCCGCTTCTACCCACTGCGCATGCATTGTGTGCGTGCCCTGACGCTGCTGTCAGAGAGCACCGGGACCTTCATCCCAGTGCTGCCCTTCATCCTGGAGGTGAGTAGGCTGTGCAGCCGGGGGTAGGGGTGCTTCTTCTCCTCTGAGAGATGGTCTGCCCCTGAGTGCTGTGCGGAGTCCACATGACTTCTGTGAGGTCTGCGTGGGTTCAGGAGCACTTTGACTCTTGTCTAAGCTGGTTGTGAGTGTCTTTTGCACCTGTGCTCTGAGGTTTGCAGTCAGGGAACAGACTGGTCACATAGGTGTTGGCTTGGGCCTGGAGTGAGCAAGAGAGCTGGGTCTGAAGCCCAGGTCTGCTCCAGAGCTTCCATGGACCCTGCACGGACAGTTGTGTGCATGTGCTGCTCTGCTGGGGAGGCTGCAGTGCCAGGTTAGACCCAGCCCACAGGGTGTTCAGGGACTGGCCATCTCCAGGTCAAGGAGGAAAGGAAACCACAGACCTGTTACCATTTCCCTCCACTGAGGCAGGTTGCTGTTTGTGTTTTGTGAAGGTGTTCAGTAAACCACGTCTATCCCCTGTGGCAGTCAGCAGCGATCCTTAACTGTCCAGCCCCATGGCCTCTGTGCATTGGCATCTCACTGAGGGCCTCCTGCCCTGCCAGCTGGCTCTGGGTGTCTCCCTAGTCTCTTTTGCTGTTGTGGCATGGTTCCCTTTCTTCACTCCAGACAGCCCTCACTCACCAGCCCTGTGGGGCCTCCCATGCCCAGGTGCATGGTGTGAAAGCAAACCACAGAGGCTGGAGTGAAGCTTGGTGCCTGTATGACATCTGGCCTACTACCCTGATGTGTGGGCAGGAGGGGTGTGGAGAGCAGTTCTGTGTGGAACCACGCTATTGTTAGTCACTGCTGCCATCAGCCTCCACTGGGAGCCTTGCTTAGCTGCCCAAGTGTCGTGCTCCCTCTCTAGGCCCCTACATGTACCTTGCGCTCTCCTGGTTTACCTGCCCTGTGTGTGTGTGGGTCTTTTAGGGGTTGAGGAGGGATTGCAAGGCCAAGAGGCCAGGCCAAATGCCCACTCTCCTTCTCAGGAAAGCTTGGGTTCACAGCTGGTGTGTGGAGGGTGTGGGGCGCTGCAGGCCTTCCTGAGCCTCCGCTACCTGTTCTCTGTGTCCCTTTGTGGCTGCCTTGGCCCCCTGACACTGGTTGCAGGCATGCCAGCCCCAGGGCTCAGTGCTGCATTTTGGGAAGGGAAGTTGAGTGGCTGGGCTCTTCACAAAAGGCCATTCTTGGCCTTCTGACACTGATGTGGCTTCCCTGACCTTGAAGAAGGACCATTGCTCCTGGTCTTGCCCCATCCACCAGAACCCCACTGTGAGGCAAGTGGCTAGAGCTGGAGGGGCCTGGAGGCCTCAGGGTATGTTGCCTTTCACCTCTCATCCCTGGTCTGGAGGGGCATGTGAGCTGAATATAGGAGCACTGGGCTGGGCTGACGTTCCCTGGGGGTAGGTTTTCCAGCAGGTGGACTTCAACAAGCGACCAGGCCGCATGAGCTCCAGGCCCATCAACTTCTCCGTGGTCCTGAAACTATCTAATGTCAATTTGCAAGAGAAGGCATACCGGGTGAGGCTGCCCTCTAGGCCTCCTGGGGATGGGTGGAGGGCTATGCTTCCGTTGAGGTCAGAAGGCATTGAGGTGGATGGGAGGGGCCTGCCATCCTACAGTGTTCATAGTTCCTGGGTTGGAGGTTAGTCTCAGCCCCTGTGAGCCTGGGTGTGGCTTCTGAGGAGGCTGTGGGCACTTCCTTCTGGCCCTGGAGCTGGAATAGAGTCATTTTCCTGAAGTGGAGGACCCTGAACACCTGGGTCCCATCCTCTAATGAACTTGGTCCCCCCTGCTGCCTCAGGATGGTCTGGTGGAACAGCTGTATGACCTCATCCTGGAATACCTGCAGGGCCAAGCCCACAGTATTGCCTTCCCTGAGCTGGCGCTCCCCGCTGTCTTGCAGGTGTGTACCTGATGGGGGTCTGTTTTATGGCTGACTTGGAGTATCTTTTAATGGGCTTGGCTCCCCCTCTACGAAGGGGTTGAAAGGAGGTGTCCTTGTCCTAGCTGCACAGGACCAGTAGCAGAGCCTGACCCACTTGTGGGCTCCATGATGGCACTTCCTGGCAGCTGGACCCCCTGAGGCACAATGTATTGGGCTGGTCATGAGGGTGTGGAGAACCTGAGGGGCTTCCTCCTCAGGGGTCATGGAGTTGGTTGTGGGTGAAGGATCACTAGCTGGTGATTGGGACAGGTCTGGATGGCTCACCAAGGATTCCAGCAACATACTGGATGGACCCTGCCAAGGCTGTCTGAGCAGGCAGAAGTGCCACACTGGGGTGGGGTGGCATTCTTGTCTGCTCACTGTCCCTAGCCTCAGGTCTGTACCTCTTGTAGGGAAAGGACTGCTGCTGCTGCTCACACCTGAGCTGCAACTCAGGCCCATCCAGACAAGTGTATGTGTCCGCATGTGCAGGCAAGGCACAAGTCACAGTTGTTCACACATGCCCAGTCACTTGCAGTTCTAAGGCGTGTGGCAGTGGCTTCTGGATTCATGGTCTCGGGGATGGGGATCTAGGGGAGGGTCAGCAGATTTTTTTTTTCATGGAGTTTAATGGTAAAGTCTTTGGCTTTGTGATGGTGTGATTTCTCACACAGTTTGGCTGCCGATCTCTGGCTCCGGTGCTGAAGCACCCATGGCGGTGCATGCAGATGAGCACAGCTGTTGCCAGGGGAGCTTTACAGAGCCGGGCAATGGGCAGAATTTGGCCTGGAGAGCCAACTGATTCTGCCTGTGGCCAGCAGTCCATCAGTGTGCACTTGGGCTCTGAACCTCCCTGGAGTTGCCACATGGGAAAGCCTGTCTGCCTGCTGGGCTGAGCCCTTGTCCCTTCTGCAGCTGAAGTCCTTTCTCCGGGAGTGCAAAGTGGCCAACTACTGCCGGCAGGTGCGCCAGCTGCTGGAGAAGGTGCAGGAGAATGCAGAGCACATCCGTACACATCGCCAGAGGGTCTCCTTTGGTGTGTCTGACCAGCTTGCAGTGGTCAGTTGGGCACTGGTATATGGGCTGGGGGGGTGGTTCTCCCTGAGGGTATGACTGGGGTTTGCCTACAGTGGGGCATTGCCTTAAATGGCCACGCTCCCCAGGATGCTTGGGAAAAGCAGATCCGAGAAGAAGGAACTCCGCTCACCAGGTACTACAGCCACTGGCGGAAGCTGAGGGACCGCGAGATCCAGCTTGAGATCAGTGGCAAAGAGCGGGTAAAGCTGGGAGCTGGGGGAATGGGTGGATCAGTTAGGTTCAGATCTTGCTTGTTGGCATGGCTTAGCACTAGGCCAGAATGACTGATTCTCCTGTTTAGAAGCTGAGGATGACTTTGGTAGAATGAGGCTGGCTGAGGAGGCAGTGACTCAACAACCTCAACAACCTTAGTATTTCCCAAGGGTGGGGGCCATGGGAGTGGTCTATCATGTAGGCCAGCTTGTAGGCCCCAGGAGGGCAGGTGGATGGACAGGAAGGGCTTCTTTTGCCTTCGACACCTGGGCATAACCCTGGTGGTAAGATGGGGTGGCTTGGGGGACAGCTTCTTGAAGTGGCATGCCATGAGGGTGCTGGTTGTACTGGGAGTGTCGGCTACAGAGGGGAGCAAAAGACTGCCAAGTGGGGTCCTGAGGGCAGCTGGAGGCTTGAAGAGGGAAGTGAGAGAGGGAGGGAGGAATGGGATAGTGGTTTGGGTGAAGCTTGGTGGCCACTGTGCATTCCCACTGTCATCCTTCAGTGCCCTGGCCCATGTGTGGCTGTGGTGGACCCTGAGGTGGACCCAAGGTGGATTGGGCTGGCCTCTTCCAAGCCCTTGCCCATGCCCACCTTCTCCTCTGGTTCTGGTCATTCCAGCTAGAAGATCTGAACTTTCCAGAGGTCAAACGGCAGAAGGTAGACAGGAAGGATGAGGACAGAAAGGAATTTAAAGACCTTTTTGACTTGGACAGTACTGATGATGAGACCACAGACTTTTCTGGGAAAGGTGGGGGCTGCACCTGCTACAGCATGTGCTTCTGGGGGTTGGGGGGTTGTGGAGGGCCCCCTGACACCTCACAGCCAAAGGGGTCCCTAACTCAGTGTTATCTGTGCTTCAGTGGCCTTTCCATTTGGGTGGGGATTCCCTGGGATTGCTAAGTGTCCCAAGGCCAGGGCTTTCCTGACTCTCCCATTTGACCCTCCACCTGCAAGTGGAGGGAAGAAGGGTGGTCCTCTTGCTCCTGGGTCATCCTGCTACCTAATAACCCACAATAGGCCTTTGCCAGTGGGTCCTGGTGGGTGTGGGGATTGTCATGCATGAATTGTTCTTGGTTCCCAGGGACACCTGGGTCCCTGAGAACTCAGCAGGGGCTGGAAGTGGAAAGAGAAGATGAGGATGACCAGCAGGATGAGGACAGTAGCAAATCAGACGGTGAGTACTTCCTGGGGCCAGGGGCCTGGCCCACGCTCCTCCTTGGGGTGCCCAGACAGCTGGTCTGTTCTCAGGCCCTGGCAGCCAGCTGCAATGCACCAATAAATCAATTAGTGCCATGATTAATTAGTGATGATTAACCTCCAAGACTGGCCTCCTCCTGATAAGCAGAATTTATGTAGCCTGGTCTCTCCCTGCAGATGGAGGCCCAGACATGGAGATGGGGCTGGACCCTGGTGAGTTGTGGCAGCTGGCCCAGGGGCCACAGGACAAGCTAGAGGATCTGCAGCTCTCGGAGGAGGACTGAGGACCTCCTGCAGTGCATGCCCTAGAGGCCCAGAGGCCAGTATCTCTGCAGGAGGGCAGTAGACAGTGGACAGAGCTTTATTGTTACAGCACGACAGACCTGACGTACCAAGAAGTGTGCTGACCTGGGGAACAGGAACCAGCACTGTGCAGGAGGCTGGCGCTTTTGCCAGGTTACAGAGCAGCCTGTTCCAAGAAGCGGCTCCCTGGCTTCCCCCACGCCTTTGTCTTTGGTTTGTCTGTGGACCTCTGCAGTCACCCCAGAAAAATCGCTGAAAACTTATTCAGTTCCTCTTCAGTCACATCTTTTTTGTCTTAAAAATTCTTGGTGTTTTTGCATCCAAAACCAAAAGGAAGAAAGCTGTTGGGGAGGGCCGCTTCATCTTGTGCTGGGCTCTGGGCAGCCTGCTGGCCAGCTCAGCACAGAGACTGGGAGGCATCTGGGGCCCCTGGGAGCAGAGCCATGGTTCCATTTTCTGACTTGGGTGAGGCTCGGCCAGTGGGAGGGTGGGCTAGGCCAGTGGGAGGGTGGGCTCCCCCAAAAGGGGTGGTGGCTCTTGTTGGGGACAGGGGCTGCTCTCCTGAGGTGAGCTCCTGCTCAGGGGCCCGCAGAGTTGGTGGCTGCAGTGGGAGAGCCACAGGGAAACTGGCCATGTAGAAAACTCGGCCCAGGCGCTTGGCCACCTACAAAGAGACAGGCCAATGTGAGAGCTTGCCCGGGTTGTTGGGCAGTCTCAGAGAGCCTTTGTGCCCTCTGCCCATTGTTTGAAGCCCTATCCATGCTCACCTGGGCTCGGATCTTGAGGGCAGGCCCTAACTTCAGTCCCATGGTGGTCAGCAGGTGCTCCTCTGTGAGCAGAGGCAAGGTCTCTCCATCAATCCCTTGTTCTCGGAACACCTAGGAGCAGGTGCAGGGTCAGGCCTACCAGTCCTGCTCAGCAAGGACTCAGAGCAAAGCCAAGGAGAGTAGGCAGGCTGTGCAGTTTGCAGGAAAATGGTCAGGTGCTTTGGTGTGACTAGTGTGAGGCAGGAGCAGGGTGGGGGTGGGGGTGGGGTGGGGTTGTGGAGGCTGGGGGGGGGGTGGCAGGTCTGCTGTATGCCCAGGACAGCTCTGCCTCACCCGAGCATACTCCCCACAACCAGATAGGCCCCCGACGAAGCTGCAGACATCATCCACAGTCCACTTGCTGACGTCCTCAGGGGATGTGGTCGCCTCCCCATCAGCGAAGAGTCCCCCCATGGTGCCTAGGTGTGGGTTGGTGTCACTAGGGCTCTAGCCCTTGTCTGCTGACCTTTGCCTTAATTGCTTAGATCCCAGACATGGGATCAACTCAAAGGTGTTCTCTGCTTGTAGAAGGCCCATACAGTTCCCCACCTGCCTCCCAGCCCTGCAAGTCCAGCCTGGTTCTGCATAGCTGGATGGAGGAATTAAAGCATGCTGGGTGCCCACCTGTGTGGAAGTAGGGGCTGACGGCATAGGGGAACCCCGGGGGCAGGTTGGACCCTGAAAGAAGCCCCTTGCCCTCAGCGCTGGCCCCTCCTGCTGGTGCTTGGCCTAGGGTGGAGCCCTGGTCTCCTGCCAGTGCCATCTCCTGCTCCTCTCTGTCTGAGTCCTTGGGGGGCTCCTCGGAGCCATCCTGAGCCCAGAGCCCAGCCTCCTTGGGCTTGCTGGGCCGGGCTGATGAGAGAGAGCTGGGGTCCCCCTTCCGGGGTGCTCTGCGGGCAGGCTCCCGAGGCGAGGTAGGGGGCTCCGGGCCGGAGGCGCCCTGTGGGGGTAGGGCCAGGAGCGGAGCGGAGCTGTGTTTGAGCACCAGCATGGCCCCGCGCCGCTGCAGCTCGTCGGCCCGGTCGGGAGCACGTAAGGCTGCCTCGGGCGTTAGCAGCTGTGGCCGGTGCGCGCTCTCCAACTCCTTCTGCCTAAGTAGCTCTGCCGACATCTCCAGCCTGGGCGGGGAGGGCAGATGTCGGGGTTAGCTTGAACGCACGTGCACCTACCTCCCCACCAGGCCTGGGCGGCACCTACCGGGCCAAGCTCTGCTTACGTAGGAGCTCCTGCTGCCGGGCGAGCATTTCCGCCTGGGCGGAGGGCAGGAAGCCGTAGCCTGGGGAGAGGGAACAGACCAGGGCCAGGTGGTCGAGTGGTGCAGGCCGCCTAAGCTGGCCCGGTGCACCACCGCGGTCACTCCTCGGCCTTAACGGCACCCGCCTACTCCTTACCTGGGGTCTGGCACAGAGCCGAGGGCACCCCCAAGAAGGGGGGCCTGAGATGAGGGCCCAGGGCGATGTGGGGGGCATTCGGGGTTGACAGCAGAGGGGGCGGCTGCGACAGCTCCCTGGGAAAGACCGGATGGTGAGCGGCGCGCTACAGCCCGGCTTTCCACCCCCGCGCGCGCCCAGCGTTCCCGTCACCACCTCCCCGCGCATCCCCTCGCAGTTGCCGCTAATTGCTGGCCCCGCGGGCGGTCGATGCGCCGCTCGTTACAGCTCCGGGTCGAGCGCTGCCTCTGCCGGCGGCGCCAATTAATCTCGGCGGAGGCGCTGACCCGGCGGGCGCGGCGACGGCAGCGGTAATTACCGCGCGGAGTCCGCCCTCTCCCCGAGGCGGCTCTGCGCGGCCGGGGGCGCGAGGCGTAATTAGCCGCAATCCGGAGGCGACGGCAGCTGCAGACGCGGTGCTCAGCGGCCAGGCGCAGGGGCGCCTGGCAGGAGGCCTGCCCCCACCCTCGCGCGCCTCGCTGGCCTCGCCGAGTCCCCGCCCTACCCGTGAAGCAGTCCCACCGCTGGCTCAGAAGTCTGAGCTAGCGGGGCGGCCTCCCCTCCCCCCTCCTCGCCCCCGGCTGAGTCTTCAGGATCACCCCTCCCGACTCACTCGGGCTGTTTCCAGACCTTGGCTGCTCTCCTCTGCCTTCTGTTCCCCCCAACCCTCCCACACACTTGGGGTTGCAGAGCCTTCATCGGTCCCTGGGGCACCTGGATTCTGCGGGTCCCCAGTTGCTCAACAAAAAAACTAGAATGACCCTTCACATTCCTGCCTTCGGTGATGGTCTTCCCCGCAAACACTTCTCCAGAAATGTTTTCCTGGACCTCTGCCCAGCTGGAAGGCCTCGGGAGCCATCGGCGCAGCAGACCCTAAACCCAGAGCTGGGAGCAGGCAGTGCCCACATGACTATGGCTGCTACTGGGGAGGAGTGAGTGGACCGAAGGTGCAAACTGCGCCTGCATAAGTCAGGTGCCAAGGCTGCTCCCCAGTACCTGTCAGAGAAGGGCGGGACAGCAGCTGGAACCGTGCTCTCTCGGTGCTGGGCCAGGCCCTGTTTCCTGCGCAGACCTGATGTGGATGAGGGCAGGTGGACTTCCAGGCCACTGGGACTCCTCAAAGCTGCAGCTGCTACTTCCTGCCGGACCCTCAGGAGTTCTGGGGAGGAGGGCAACAGCAGGGACCCTGAGGCTCAGCTTCCCCTAGACTTTTCTCTCATTCTGATGAGCAAAGGACATTGGCCCAGGGAAGCCATGGATAAGCGGAGGCCCTGGGGCCACTTCCACGTCACTCCTGCTGTGTGTCAATCCTGATGGTCACTGGTGCAGGAGGAGGAGCAGCCCCAGGGCAGCAGAGAGAGGTTGCAACAGGACCTGCAGGATGCTGCTACGGAAAGAATATAAGGAATATGACGAGGGAGGGAAGGGCGCCCTGCCTGGAGTGTTTTAACGCTGGTGCCCAAGGCTGCTGGACCTGAGGCTGTAGGCAGACCAGCTCCTGGACGTGTGACAAGAGTCTAGGAATGGGCTTTGAACCAGGTAACGGCCCCCTAAGATGGAGGTAGAAACACATCCTGATGCACATGGCCACACCAGCTGACTTCAACGGACATCGTTCATCCAGGGGTGGTTGCACACAGTCAGCACCCGGCAGTGCCACACTAGGCCCATGCACACGCGTCCCGGCGGGCGCACCGATCACAAGCGCTGGGCGTGGGGGTACCATTGGGCTCTCCGCTCTGCCCCGTCCCGAAACCCCCCTCGCGTAGGCGCTGCCGCTCAGCCACCGCCTCTATTTATAAATTAATTACCCGAAAAGCGGAGGTGGGTCTGCCCCGGGCCGGGTGCCAGCCCGCAGAGCCCAGTCGGCGCGGCCGCCCGCGTCGATCCCAGCGGGGCCCGAGCCCCCTCTCATCCGCGGCCGCAGCTATTTGCGGCGGGCTCCGCGGCAGGGCGGTGCTCACCATGACTGACAGCAGCTCCCCTCCCCCACACAGGCCAGCGGAGCCGGCCCCAGGCAGGGCAGGGAAAGCAATTAAAAAGGAAGATTTTTAAATTATTAACATTTGGTGAATTATTCAGGCTCTTGGTGGCTAAGCCGCCCTGGAGGACGTGCCTTGTGCAAGGAGAGGAAATCCTGCCCCATCACTGCACCCCACCTGCCACAAAAAGCCAAGCTCACCTAGCAGAACCCTATCCTGTGAGGCCAGAGTGCAGCCCTCTGTTCCCCTGGGTGTGACCACAAGGGACTGAGCAAACCTGCTGCGTGGAGAGGGGCTAGGGCTGCAGCATTCCAGCCTCCAGTTGGGCTTCTCTTAGCATAGAGGAGGCCATGGTGGTCAAACCTCACTCAGCTGCTGCCCAGTCCTGTCTTTCTGGGATGCCTGCCCCCTTGTGCTTGGCCCCCATGCAGGATGAGGATCTGGCACAATCCTAGTAGCAGGTTAGCATCCGCTGATGTGGGCCCCAACTGCTGTGGGAGACAGGAGAACCAGGCACTGGCCACAGAGTCTCCTCTCACCTGGGCTCACCCCTGAGTGAGCTGTGTGTGAGCCTGGAGGGGGCCCTGGGAGTATGGCCCCTGGTACTGGCAGTGGGGCACATGCAGCAGCACCTTGCCTACCCACAAGGGGTGGGGGCCACAGGTGCATCCAGTCCTAGTCATGATATCAGCTGCCTACTAAGACCCCAGACTTCTTCTGGGGCGGAGAGGTGGCTGAGGGACACTCTCTGGGGTGGGAGGGCACCTACCATGGCTGGGGAGGCCCAGGTGGTAGAGACGTTGCGGATCCTCAAAGCTGCCAGTCTCACTGAGGCCAGCCTCGCTGAGTGCAGACACGAGCCGTTGGTAGTGATCCTCAGGCGCCATGCTGGGTCCCAGTTCCGGCAGCAACAGAGCCTCTGCATTGGAGAAGCACATGTTGGGGGGCTTTTCCTTCAGATACTGCCTTGGGGAAGGGGAAGGGAAGGCACACCTCATACTAACCCTAACCCTCCACTCTTGGGCAAACTCTTCTGCTGCGGAAAACCCTCGTCCCTCCTCTCTGTGCAGTTGGCCTCCTAAGAGGAGGCCTCAGGTGACTTCCAAGCACTCAGGGACTCAGTTGTTCCCTCCCTCCTCCAGTGACCTGTCCCTCCTCCCTGGGTTGAGCTCTCACCTTGAGGGGACTTGCTTCGTGCCCTCTTCTCTGAAGAGCAGTCACTGGTGTTGTGGGGGGAACAGCCCAGCCTCTTGCCCAACAAGTCACCTGTGGAGGGTGGAGAGAGCCACACCCAGTTTCAGGGACTGGAAGGGATGATCTAATCCTGCCCCAGCTCCCAACACTCAGGGACAAGGCCTTGCCAGCCCCGGGGTCCCAGGTAACCCCCTGTGAGGACATCATGATGGGTCTGGAGCAGGGCAAGGGCACAAGGTAGCCCCTGACCCTGGACCTCAGAGTGCATTTGAACAGAAATGATGGGAGAGTCAGTCACCTGCAGTCTCCCCACAGGTCTCCGCCCCTGACCAGGTAGTCTAGTGCCAGGTGCCCAGGTGTGAGTTAATGAGTCCTCCTCAGCTTCTGGAGAACAGAATCTACCTTTCCCTTCTGAGGCAGGGTTGGGGTGGGCTGTGAGGTTGTGGGAGAGGCAAGTCAGGAAGGCACACTCTCTTTCTGCTCAGTGTCCCTCCACCCTGGGCTCTCCTGGGCCCTGCTGCCAGAAGCCAGGACCCTCTTCTCTGCTGTACATGGCATTGGTCGTCACACACCTGCCCAGCCAGTCTCTGTGCTCCAGAGGTCACTCCTGGACAGCTCACTTGTTCTGCACAGGCCTTAAGTGCCCTGCTCCTGGCCAGCTTCTTCCCATGCTGTCCCCTCTAGCACCTTATAGCTCACATACCCCAACATCTATAACTGCACACATTGGTAGGCCCACCTCCAAACCTGCTCCTGCACCCCCATGCTTGGCTTCCTCCTGAGTTAATCAAGGCCTGAGGCTCTGCTAACAGCACTATCATTGTCCTTGCCTCCAGGCCAGACCCTGCTGCCTCTGGCCCCTCCACATCCTTGGAGGTCCAGGGTGAGTGGGGCATGGGGCTGCTCCCTGTGTGACTCAGCCTTCCATGAGACCTTGGTACTCCTGGCTCCCAAACCTATGCCCCTGGAATCCTTGCCGTCAGCTCAGGAGCCTAATTCCTTTCTCTTATTCCTTTAATCTGTCATTTTTATCAGGCTAGGGAAGTGCAGCGGCAGCCAATCAATCTCCACATTAAGGCTGACAGAATGGTGCTAATAACTTATTGATCTCAGCCACCTCACTGCCACTGGTCTGGCTGGCTGCCCCCAGGCCCTGCCCCAAAGAGAAGGACAGTCCCTACTGCCTGGATGAGGGGTCTGGGCAGACAGACCCAGTAGGACAGATGGAGGGCACCAGGTACACTTGGGGGTCACAAGCTGCATGTCAGAGCCTGGCAAGCAGGGGGGATCCCAACCCGTTCCAGGGGGGAGGTAGGTCCTGTAGGGGCTGGCCTCACCCACACCTGCTGCCCACATCCAGACCCATGCACACGCTGTGGGATTCATTAAAAGGGTAACCTGTGTCATCTGTTCCCTGTTTCAACAGTGGAAACTACCCCTCTCTTTTCTGGGCTTCTGTGCTCCTGGGAGCTTGAGAGTTACAAGTTGGGGAAGGTGGTATTGGGGTAGGAGCACCCCAAGATGAGATGCAGCCCCATGGAGGCCTGTTGAGACCATATTTGCTCATGGACACACCTGGGGCAGGTGGTGACAGGAGGCAGGCACATGTACCCAGGGGTAGATTGCAAAGTCACAAGACTTGCTCCAGCCCCTTGGTCCTCTGGGACCCTTCCTGCCCAGGGCCCAGGAAGCAGTGGCCAAGGGGGTGTCTCCTGAGCTGCAGGAGGTAAGAAGAGGAGTGACATATCACCCTGCAAGGGTCAAGAGGAAGCCCACAGGGAGATGCAAGACGCTGGACGGGTGCAGAGTGTAGCTCAGACATAGCATGTAGCACACAAACAGGGCATGCCTGATGAGTGAGTGAGCACTGCAGGGCGCGCAGGAGCCCTTGGCTGGGAGCAAGGGCACACAAGCCTGTATTTGCACATGCATATGTCTGTGTACCAGAGGAGGTCTCTTTGTGTGCAGGCAGGGGGAGGGCCAGCTGCCTAACATCTCAATCATTCAGGGGCTCCCTCAGCTCCACCCGATCGATAGGGCAATTAGATTTTATCAGTCGCTTGCTCAGCCACCTCCAAAGCAGCTCCAGAAGCAGCCCCCACCACCACAAAGGCCTTCCAGGCTCATAGGGCTTTCTGATGGACGGGCCCAGGGTAGATGGCAATGCCCACCCAGCTTTCCGAGAGCTGCAGCCACTGTCAGAAACATCCCTGTCCAGAGTACACATGACAAGGCCCCCTGGGCCAAGTCATGCTCCACTCTCAGCAGTGGCATCTTGCAACCCCTTGGGGACTGCTCCTTCGGGGACTGCCTTGGTCCCCAAGTTGCCCCTTCTCTTTGAGTTCCTGTTGCTTCCAGTAACCAGCTCTCCTTGGTAGTCCTGGGAGTTCCTGGGCCAGCCCCCTCCTGCCTGCCATGCAGAGAGGTTCAGGATGCAGGCGATGGGCCCTTTCTCTCCTAGGTCCCCCACCCACCCTGAAGCAGGACAAGGCTGGTATGCCCTGTGGGCTTAGTGGGGGCGGGCATTGTTTCTAAGCCCTATGAGGCCTCCTTTGCCTATGCCTGCCCTTTGAGGAGGGGGTGGTGGGGCTTGGACACTCCAAGCCCACCCCAGCAGCAGCCACACTGGAGCCGCCCTCTGCCGCCTGTCTGCCCAACTGGCTGGGATTAACACAATTACCATCACATGGAGCCCCAGGGGACAGCCGGCCTCACACCTCCCACCTCCTCTGCTGGCCTCCCTGGCTGCCTGCCAAGGCTTCCAGAGCTGCTGAGCAGACACACAGGGAGGGCGGCTGTTCTAGGGCAGAGCTGCTGTGGCCCTGGCAGCCTCTCCTGGCCCTCAGGGCGCCCAGGCCTCCTCACCTGTGGGTCCCAAGCCAACCTCCACGCTGCCTCTCTGGAATTCACAGTGGCTCTGGTGCTCGGGCATAACGAGGTGGCGGCTTCGATGCAGGCTGGATATGAATGTGGGAAGGTTGCTGTCCTGGCTGCAGCAGAGCAAGACAAAAGGATGGGCCATGAGCCTGGGCAGATGGAGGCCTGATGGGCATAAGCCTGGGCTGCATGGTACTGAGGACAGTGTGCACACCTGTGTGGGACTTGTGATGCCACACCTGTGTATACCACCAGCCAGGCCAGAAGAAAGCAGGGACCTGGCATTTGGACCATGCAGCTCCCAGCTGATCTGTGCAGAGCTGGAACAGCCCCTCTCACCTTCATCTCTCCAGAGGGAACAGTACTGTGCTATGCTCTCTGCCTCAGAGGGTGGGCAGGTATCCTGTCTCCTTGCAGGAGGGCACACTGTCACACCTGTGCTGCCAGCTCCAAAGCAAGAACATGGCACATACCACTTTGATTACAACATGTAACCACCCTCCTGGGGCCCTCGTTTCTTCAAATAAAGGAAACTGAAGTTCAGACCAAAGTCCTGTGGGTGACAGGATGCATGCTCCCTTGTGGTGTCTGCAGTTGCTGGAGATGCACCTGGGGATGGCTCAGGTCACCTGCTTTTGGTCTTGGAATAACCATTCTCTGTACCTCCTTCTCTCCCTCCTGCTGAGCCCTCACCCAGAGCCCCAGAGAGAGAAGGGAGGAGAAAGTGGGGGCATCCCTGAGGTTCTGTGAGCAACACTATGGTCAACAGAGAAGAGGACAAGAGGAAGCCAGGGCCAGGAGAGAGCAGGGGCAGGGATGCCCAGCACCCTGGTGATGCCCTCCCCAGCCCACCTGTGGTGGAATAGCCTCTTCAGCAGCACTACCACTAGCAGAGCCTCCTCGCAATGACCTAGGAACCAGCCCTGAACCTCATTAAATAGTCCCCAGCACCCAAGCCGGAGCTGGCAGGAGCTGAGCTAATCCAGGGCTAGCCCCTAAGCAGATCAGTTTCAGCACCAGATACCACAGGGTGGCCCCAGAGCCCTGTGGTTCTCTCCCCACCCCCATGCAGGCAGGAGGGCAGGTGGGGAATAAGTAGTTTACAGGATTAACTGCACGAGGTTCATCCCCCATCATCCTCATCGATGCGGGGGTGCTGGACATAACTGCTATCCTCAGCACGGGGAAGGGGCCTGGGCCAGCCTGTCATAGTGCTGCAGCTGCCACGGATTTGCTTCCCTCACAGAGCCACCCCTGGTGTCCTGGATACTAGCAGGTGACTAGCTTCCAGAGACTCTAACTCTTCCCTATGAACCCTAGCCTGGACTGCAATAGGAAGCCACCTGCCAGCACCTGCATCTGGAACCAGCTTCAGTGACAGCCATTAACTGTCACATTCAGGGTCACCTGGGTGGGTCATACCCCAGTCCCTATCAAGGGAGTTCATTCCTCAGGTCCCAAGATGACCCAGTCCTGAAAACCTATTTTGCTTACTCAATCTCTGAACACATTGTGCTGGGTTTACGTAAAGAACCACAAAGAAACTCACACACAGGGCTGGAGAGTTGAGAGCCCTGTGCCTGTCATCAGTCTGGGGCCACAACACACAGGCACAGAGCCCAGGAGGGCTCAGGAGGCTGGCTGTGGCTTTGTCAGGGAGGAAACTAGGGTGGGGGTCAGGAAAGAGGCCAGAAGGCTGCAGAGGGGAAGGTGTGCCAGAAGGCCAGAAGGGGAAGAGACCGTGGCCCCTAGGGCCTCCCCACCCAAGATCTCTAGTCCAGCCCTCTCTAGCCTTGGGGCTCTAGAAGGTCAGGGACCATATCCCTGCCTTCAAACAATGCTGCTGGGGCATCACAGGGCAGAGGGGGTGCCCCAGGGTCTCTGCTTGCTCCCAGTGTGGGCACCCTTGGCAGGACTGGTCAGAGGAGCAGAGAGGAGTGTGCAGAAGCATAGAAGAGTCAGAGTGATGGGGACGGATGGACAAACAGGATGGGACAAAGAGAGCCAGGTGGTGCAGTGTGAGTAGCTGGTCCTGGCTAGCCACAGCCTTCCCTGTCCAGATGCTGGGGGCCACGTCAGAGGATGGGATCAGATGGGCTGTTGGTCCCCTTGGTTGTGCTGTGTCCTCATTCCCCTAACTGCAACCTCCTCTTTGGTAAAACCCAGAGAATCATTCTTTGCCCCTCTGGGTTCTCTATGGGACCAGGGTCCTTACTAACACAGGCCCAGCTTTCTCCCAGGGCCAGCCCAGGACCCTGCATAGGACTCCTGAGGCCTCCCCACACCCTTGGGGGCCAGGTGGGCGTTTGGAGGGGCCACAGCAAGAGGTGCAGGTCCTGGAGGGGAGGCTCAGCCATGGGTTTCCCTGCAGGCCTTGGTGGCAAATTTATCCTGTAGCGTCCTGAACAAAAGGCTCATAAAATGTCATCAGCGTTCATGATGGTTCATAAAAATGATCAGTTGAGCTGGCAACTCCAAAATGAGGAGGAAATAAGTTTAAAGATGTTTTTATTGTAATTCGGCTCCAGGATCCAGACCTTCTCGAAGACATAAATGATGACACATCTGGCAGAGACCCAGGACAAGCTCCCTTCCTGCGGCTGGGCCGGGGGTGGGGGGGTGGGGTGGGGAGAAGGCAAGCACCTTGCAGTTCTGGCCCTGCCCTGAGCACCTACCCCTCCCTGTTCAACCCTGTCCTGTGGTGCTCCCTGGAAGCCATGGGCCAAGACTTGATCCTACTAACTAGAAACCACAGTGGACCAACCTCCTGTCCCTTGAGAGCAGGAACTGGGTCTCTGACACCTGACCTCCCCAGCTGGGGCTTCATTTTTATTCTCTTTCTATGTGTTGGATTTGCAGTCCCCCATCCTGCTTCCATAACCCAAATCCCTGTGGTTTTGAGCAAATCCACAACCTGCCAGGGGCCCCTGGAAGGACCTTTTCCAAACACAGACCTGGTCACTCCCTGCTCAAGAACTTTCTATGTCTTGCCCTTGCCTGCAGGATAAAGCCCAACTGGTCCATCTCCAAGGCCCAGAACCTTTTAGCATCCCACTGAGCCAGATCTGCCAAGTTCACCTGCTCCCTCACACCCCTTCCTTCATTCCTACACAGATCTGCAGACCCCCTTTCCCTAGTGCGCTTCAGGCTTCCTTCAAGAACCCACTCACACATCCCCATTCTCACTTCCTGTTGGATCTCTGGGTGGGTGAGAGGTGGAAATCACAGCCTAATCTTAGAGCTGTTGGGTTCAAATGGACAGTCCAGTGTGGGAGCGTAGCGTGGCCCTGGCTCCAGGGCTGGGCTGCCCATGCTGCTGGGGCCTGGCATGGGTCTCCTGATCTCAAATGGGCACCATGCCTGCCACCTACCTTCTGGGCCAGGTGTGAAGGACACACATCAAAGCAAGCCTGACTATGGGCAGTAGAGGAAGGAGGGGCTGGTGGCCAGAGAGACTTAGAAGCAGACCCAGGGGAAATAGCAATAGGCTCCCCACCTGTGCCATGCTCCTACCTGCAAGATGTCTCTCTGAAGGAGATGTTCACATCCCAGTGGGTATGGACTCTACAGGGAGAGAAGCGGAGGGTCAGAGTGGCTGCAGTACTGGAAGCAGGACAGCAGGGTGGTATGACTGACTCTAATCCCTGCTGGCCAGTAGCCTGGGTAGGGAATGAGAGTGACATCTGTACCCAGTTCAACTTGCTGGCCGTTCTCACTGAATAAGCCCATGGGCCAAGGCTGTTCCTGGCCTCCCAGAGAAACAGCCAGGGAGCAGTGCTACCCGCAGCCCCCATGAGCACACATAGAGCCTGCGCTGTGTCAGCACCGAGGCCTCCCAGGTCCTCACGACACCGAAAACAAGTCCCTAGGACTACTCTAGCAATACAACTTCTGGGAGGGTGTGGGGTTCAGCCCAGGTGGGTGCAGGCCCCTGGGTCTCTCTACTTGCAAACCTCTAACTGGAAATGATCGCAGCAGAGCCGAGCTAGGAAAGGTAGCCAGGGTGAGACGTCGGGACAAGGAACAGCTCCTGCCTGTATCCCTGCCCCACAGCAGCACCCCTAGAAGATCCCCCCCTCCTTGGAAGCCTGAGCCTCCTGGCCTAGCCCCAGAGCAGGTACCTTCTCTTCATGATCCGGATGTGTGTCTCATCCTCCTGCTTTAAGCCCGGCCGCCGCCCACAGGCTAGGCCACCTCCATCACTGTCACCATCGCTGGCAGAGAAGCTGGGGGTCTGCTCCTTCTTCAGGGCACGTGCAGGGGGCAGGGCCACTGTCCTTTTGTCTGCCAGTCGCCCCCGGTTCTGAGCAGGGGAGGAGAAAGTTGAGGCTGGACTAGACCATCAGCCTCCTGGGAGTGAGCCAAAGAACTAGGGCCTAAAGGCTGCAGATGCAGCCCATGAGGACAGGAGGGTGTGGGCCCTGCAGAATCCAGATTCAGCCTAGCACCACTCCACAGGCCCAGCCTGAGTGTGGGTGCCCACATGGTGGCAGCCTGCCACCATCTTTGCTGCAGGGAGCCCCAGGACTGCTTGAGCTGTCCCTCACAGCTCCTTCCCTAGTCCCCAGAGTCTGTTGGGATTGTGAGTAGTCGGGCAGAGCTCCTGGGGCTGGTCCTGGTGGGTGTGCAGTCAGGGAGCAGGTCCCTCTGTGTGTCTGTGTGACATCCCATCTCCTTCTCTGTCAATCCCCTAACCAACAGCAACACCAACAAGCAAAGTCCCTTTTCTGCTGCTTTAGTGGTGCTGGTTTTGGAACCCAGGGCCTCACAAAGCACTCTGCCACTGAGCTGCATTCCCATCCCCGCTTCCTCTCTTGTTAGCACCATGGTGAGGAGCCCAGCTCTGGGGCAGTCTGAAGCTGGGTAGCTGTCTGGGCCTGCCGGTCCCTTGCAAACTGCAGTTCTGGGATTCATAAGTCATCCAAGAGCCCTGGCCAGCCCAGACCCTTTGTTCCCCAGCCCTGATGGTTTGTTTCTCTGCCTCACCCCCTGAACCACATGTAAGTAATGGGGAACTGCACACAGGGAGAATAGGAGCATGCACAGCTCACACATGCTCAGCAATCTGCACAAAACCACGTGAGCAAGTGTGTGGCCCCAGCCCCAGCATCTCTCAGCACTTCCTGGCTTCAGGTCCCACTGGCCCTGGGGGAAGAAAAGGAGTCACTGGTCATTTTCCAGCGTGCAGAAGTGGTGTGGCTCAGAGGTGGTATGGACTTTGAGGGTATCTGCTTCCCTCTGCTGTTCAGTCTCCCCAGTGCCAGAAAGGGGGTCCTTACTACACCCATGAACTTGACGAGGTCATCCAGATCCAGAAGTGGGCTGCTTCCTGGAGTCCTGTCCTAGCAAAGACACTTCTCCTCAGACTCACACCACATCATCTCCAGATACAGAGCTCTGCCCAGCTTGGTTTGGGCAGAGCCTATGCTCCCAGCTCTGGGAGCCATGTATCCCCCATTCCTGCTCTCACACATCTGACGTCTGTCCAGAATACCCTCCGTTTTCCTCTGTACCACGGTGGGTCAAATGGACCCATCAGTACAAAGGCTGGCACAGGGCCAATGGGGTCTCAGGGCCAGCCTGCAGCAAAAGCGGGTCCATTTGCAGCCCTTTCTCTGCTGTACCAGTGACAGCTGGAGCACAGCGAGGCTGCAGGGGCCAGTGCCCATCTGTGCTCCAGGCCTCTGTCCGACCACAGGCTTGGGATCCTTCTCCACAGCTCCTGTCCTGTCTAGAGCACGCTTTGCCCTTTCCAGCCTGCCAGAGCCCAAGATCAGGGACCTTCTCCTCTCTCACCTTCCTGCTTTAAGTACAACATTCTCTTGAGAAGAAAAGGAACTATCTCTCTGCCTCGTGCCTGTGGGATGGGGAAGTGGGGACATGCAGACTATAAGACTGCTACTTGGACGGAGGCCAGAACCGGCTGGCTGGGATGGACCTCAGACTATATTCCAGCCTCAGCCTGGTGATGTGGGCCCAGGGACCTGCCAGTCCCTGCTCTTCCCTGAAGGCACCTGTGGAGGTTAGGCCTGACGTGGCTCCTGCGGGGAGTTTCATGGGGTCAGGGGCATGCTGAGGACCCAGATGGCTTCCCTGATCCTGCTCAAGGACAGGGAATACATGGCCCTCCAACACATACACACCAGAGACTTCAGTCAGCTCCCCACTGCTCAATAAATTTGAGAACCTGGCCCCTAACCACGAACTGTCCCTTTTGGAATGGTGAGAGTGGGTCCCGGTATGCATGGAGTCACACGCACACCTATGTTCTATCCCTGGAGTATCTGTGCCCATGAAGTGTGGCCATGAGGGGTAGGGGGAGACAGTGTCAGTGCACCAAAAGGTAGGGTCTAGAAAGAAGAGGACCCGTGGAAATCCTTCCAAGAGAGGGACCAGGCACCAGAGAGGCAGGCAGGCCCAGGTCTGAGGCATCTCTCGTGCACGTCAGGCACCCAGGGAGCTCCAGAAGGGCAGGCAGCTCCATCTCTCTGTGAACTGCAGATTGTCATTTGATGTGAGGAGGGCAGATGCCGGGCTCAGGCCACCTGCTTGCCCTCTCTTGTGCCAGGCCACGGAGATGGCAGGTTGGGAGCAGTGAGGCACTCCCATCCAAACAAAAATCAGAACCCCCACTAGCATAGGGTGGGTACCCAGAGGACCCTGATCAGTCCCAGCTGCCTGAAGGGGTACAGCAGAGGAGAGGGACTTCAGTCTTGCCCAGCAGGTATGTGACAGCAAGTAAGCAAAAGGTGGCTGTGTTTGCACACCTGCCTGGGGAGGTCTTGCACAGGTGCTGGGTGCCGCTGTAGATTCGAGTGCATGTGGCAGCTTGAGACTCTGATCCTGTGTGGGCTGGGCACTTGGCTCTCCATCCCCTGCCCAGCTTGCATGTGTCTGAGGCTTCACAGATTGCTCAGTGTGCACCCTGCCGGACCCATGAAGAAGCTAGGACACTCCACCACCAGCCCAAAGGGAATGATCCCAAGGTGGCAGCCTGGGTCCTCTCAGGACCTCTGCTCCTCCTGTCCCTTCCTGAGAGGGGACTGCTGGTTGGGAACAGCAGCCCCACCCCAGCACCTTGTCCCTAAGGGGTACTCCCCAGGGGGGCTTCCTCTCTAGAGCCGATTTCCTTTTCAGATCAACCTTTCAACCCTCACTGTCTGGGAGTGTGCCTACCTGCTCCCCAGGCTAGTGGAGAGGCCACAGATCATCTGCCTTGGGTGGTGTAGTGAACCAGCGGCAACTCTGGCTCTCTGGACACCTACAGGCAAAGACCCTACCCTGCCTAGGCTCTGTGTCACCATAATCAGAGCTCCAGGCAGGACTCCAACTTCAAAGCACCAAGACACACCACTCACACTCAAGCCTTGGGACCACCCAGAATGCACATTCAGCTAACACTGTCAACTCAGAAGAGCCCAGCCCCAGAACCAGCATCTCTCTCTGCTGGGCCAGATGACTTGGTGACCTCCAGACCTGGGGCATGGGAGTCCCCAGAGTATCCAGGGGGAAGACCCCCCACCAACCCTGGGCTCTTTCCCAGACTTGAGAAGCAGCTCCAATATACTCAAGGGGGAAGGTGCTAGATAGAACAGGGAGGACCTGCCCTTCATTCAAACCAGAAGCTCCTGTGCCCCAGGATTCTCACCCTTTCCCAGGTAGCATGTGGAAGAGCACAAAGCCACCCTCACCCACCCCATCTGCCTCTGGAAGCTCCCTCCAGCACACCCACAGGGCTGAGGTCAGGACTTCCAATCTTAGAGATCTGGTCACCAGCATTGCAGGGGAGTCCAGACACCCCAGCCCAGTTTATCTCCCATGTCTCACCACGGGGGAGGATATTCGACAGCCCGGACAGTCGCAGATTGGAGGGTGCACCTGAAGAATCCCCTTGGACATAAGCGTCTTCAGACTTTTCCCTGCGAGGAGAGCCGAGCAGAGCCGGTGAGGGGCAGTTCAGGACGTAGATGGAGCCTTTGGGGCAGAATCACCAGCAAGGCCAGTCCCCACTCCCGGAAGGTATTTGCAGTTCACACCAACCTTCCAAACCCACTGTTGTCCAACTTCCAAGCTTGCTGCCCGCCCCACCCTCGCAGATGCAGACACGACAGGGATCTGCTGGGCTCTGAAACTCAAATTCCTGCGAGCACCCCCCCTACCCCCAGGGTGGCCTCCTCTCCGCCCAGGCGCCCCTCCTCCTAACCCACTCTCTCTAGCGGGTCCGAGGGAACTGTGGCTGGCTGGGCGGTGGAAGGTCAAGCTGTGACCCAGGCCTGCGTCAGCCCCCACAGCAGGAAGGGGGAGGCCAATGCGGAGCCTGAACCCCTAAACCAAAAGCTATCAGGTCCCAAACTTTCTAAGTCCCCCGCCGCGCTTCTCAGGTGTCCCCAAATAGCTTATCCGGCTCTGGCCTCCAAAGGCGAATCGTAGCACCTTTGGAGTCACCATCCTAACAGGATGCTCCGGGTCCTGCTGCCACCACTCCAGCTTAGCGCGCCCGCGCCGCACCCTGCCCCGCCACACCCCCGGCCCCATCTGCCGGCGCAGCCTCCACCAGCTTGCACTCCCACCCCGGCCGCACGTGCACCCCGCCACTCGCGCGGGAACCGGCGGCTCCGAGCCTGGGGAGGGCAGACGTCCCTCCCAACCCGCCTCTCCCGAGTTCTCGTAAACTTCCTCCGGGCCTGAAGGCCCAGGGGCTTTACAAAGACCTTTCGAGCGGAGGGAGCGCCCGCTCCTTTGTAGCCCAGGACCCCGCAACGCCGTGGTCCGAACCCGGAGGACAGTGGAGGCCTTGGGCGCTCTGCCCTGTCCACCGCAGCGGCCGTGGGTGGGTGGGGGGGGGAGCGGCGGCGGGCGGGGTGTGCCTGGGTCGCTGCAGCAGCCCTGGAGCTGCAGCGCCCCCTGTGGGCCAAGACCGAGTCTCCCCGGCGGCAGAGCGAAGGGCTCGGACCCGCGGGTCCCCGGGAACGAAGGAGGGGAACGGCGGCGGCTTGCGCCCCCACGGCGGCCGCACCTTTGTGGCGGATGCTGCGCTTCCAGTCCTTGGCCGTCTCGCGGCCGCTGACGAACTGGAACTCGTTGGGCGTGAGCCACTCGCCGCGGTGGCGGATGGACGGGCCCTTGCTGCCCTGGCAGAGTTTCCGCACGTAGAGCAGCGCACGGTTGGTGCCGCACTCCACCTCGATGCACGGCTCACCGTTGTCCAGCAGCGGCTGGAAGTCCGCGGCCGCGGCCGCTGAGAAGAGCTCGAGGGCCAGCGGGTCTCGAGCCAGGTGGAGGCGCGGCGTGGCCTCGTGCAGGCTAAGGTAGGCGCGTGGGGGCCGGAGCGGCGGAGCCAACAGCGCCTCGTAGCCCGCGGCGGAGGCGGGCAGCGAGGCGGCCGGGGGCAGGGCTGCTGCGGCGGGCAGCGGCGCCAGGAAGCCCGGCAGCGGAGGCAGCGGCAGCGCGGCCAGGGTCGGGGGGAAGGTGGCGAGGGCCAGGGCCAGGTCCTCACGGCCCGGGAGCTCCTTCTTGACTGCTGGCATGGCGCACGGGTGGCCCAGCGGCTGGCCCTTCGCCGCGGGCGCAACTTATGTGGGCCCCAGCTGGAGTTGCGTCGGGGGGCCGCCGACCCGGGAGGCGCCTGGCCGCGCTTCCACCGCGCCGGCTACAGAGCCCAGGCACGCGAAGCCGCCGCCGCCGCGCCGCCCGCCGGGCCGCCCCGGCCTGCTGCCCGGCCTGCTGGCGGGCTCTCGGCGGACCCGGACATGGTGTTGCCGGGGCCGTTATCGACCTGCGACCGATTCGCTCCGCGCCGCAGCTCCGGGGTGCCGGGGCTCCGCGGGGCGTCGGGGGCCACCTGAGCTCACGCCCTGGGGCAGTCCTGCAGCCTGGGAGCCGAGTCACCCAGCCCGCCCGGGGGTCCCCAGCCCCCGCCCCGCCCGGCCGCGCACCCGCGTCCACTGGCGCGCGCGCCCGCCCTCCCTGCGCCGCCGGCGGGGACTTGGGAGACTCCCGCCGCCGCCGCCGCCGCCGCCACAACTTGGCCCATTTAAACAGCCCCGGCGCGGCGGGCGGGCGCGGGCTCTGGCGGGGGGTGCGTGACGGTCGACCGAGCTTGGGAGGCGGGACAGGAGTGCACCCCCGCAGGGAAGGAGGAAGGAAGACCTTGGGGGCACCCATATCTCTGTTGGGGCACAGACTTGAGTTTGGCACCCTATGTGGGGTAGGGGCAGGGGCTTCCAGCCAGTTGTTGGTTTTTCCCAGAGGAGTGAATGGCCCCTCTTCCCAGCCCCACCAGCCTGTGAGTCTGTGGCTCTGGGTGGGGGTGTTTTGCAGAATGTTTCTCTGCGTGTGGAGGGTGTGAGGTTGTGGATTTGTAGAGGGCTTGAGTCCTGGACATAATTTCCTCTAGTACACTTGCTCACTGTGATGTTACTTTATTATCCCCGTTTTTTACAGATGGGGAAACTGAGTCAGAGGAGCCAAACAAGTTCCTGATGGTACACAGCTGCTTTAAATCCAGGATGTGTGTGCCTTCTGGACAGTGTCAGCCGTGGGTGGGGCAGGGGTAGTTAGTTGGCTGAATCATACTGGGGATGGAAATTGGGCAGCTGGCAAGATGAGTGTGCACACCGGTACATTCTGGTCCTGCTAGGAGAGTCTAGGGAAGAGGGTCCTGCCACTCCATGCCTGCTACTGTGCTCTGGAGGCCCCCATTCTCATGGACTTGGAGTGTCAGAAGGAGAATCTGAGAACCCCCCTGTGCTCTGGTACTAGCTGGTGAAAGTGTCCTGTTAGATACACTAGAGTGTGGCCTCACCTCCCAAAGCAGCAGCCCAGCCCCAGCCCCTGCCCCTGTGAGACACTTTGGCAGGGCATCCCTGGGGGCCTAAATTGGAACACAGGCCTGTTTGCACATGCACCTTCTTGTGGAGGGGTGCCTGGGAGTGAGGGGCCCTACCATCCCCTCCCTGAGTGCAAAAGCTGGGCTTGGAGCTGACTGCTCATTGATAGCCAAGGCACCAGCTGGGCCCACCATGAGCTGAGGAGTGAGGTCTGGGTGGAATGTGCTGTACCCAGGCCAGGAATGTGGCTGGGAGCCTGTGTCCTGAACTCCCTTCTGCTCCTTTGACTGGGGCTACTCCAGGCACCTTATCTGCGGGGGTCTGAGGGGCCAGGTGGGAATGTGAGTGACTCTCGTTTCTTCACCACCCTGGGCCCCCTCACCCCACCTGTGGCCTGAATACCAGCTGGTCCCTGACCCTGGTGTGACAGCCATTATAAGCCCCTGTCCTTCCTTCCAGGTCTTACTAAGGTGCAGTCTGCATCATGGTAATGGGTGGGTGTGCCACACCTGGGGAAGCCTCCAGCACTGGGTAGAGACCAGGCGCCTGTGTGCCCACTGCTTGACCATAGCCCTGACCCTGCTGCCAAGGGCAGCTCCCATTGGGGCTTCTCACATCCACTTGCACCAGTCTTGAGGCCCAGGCCTCCTGGCTCTCACTCCATGGCTTGGGGAAGCACAGGCTCACATTGGAGAAGGCCTACCTGGTCCTGGTGTTGGCAGGGCCTCCTTTCCAGCCCTCCCTCCTGCCCTGGCTCCTTTCATCTTGCTTTGCCCATGTGTGTTAAAAACGGGGCTGGAGGACCTATCTTTGGACCAACCCAAGCAGCCCTGTCCAAACCCCATGCCAGTCTTCCCCAGGGTCCCTTACTGAAAAGACTGATTGGGTCCAAAGCTGGAGGTCCTCCCACTGCTTCTCTTCACAGAGCGGGGCCACTCCAGGGCTGCCCCCAGGATGGGCTCCTCACCCCTGACATGGTCTGGGGCACTGGGCCTCACCATCCTCTATGCTTCCCAGGCCGGAGCAGAGGCCAGAAGGTCAGTTTAGGCTCTAAAATCATCAGCGCTAGGTCGTCCTTCCGGATTGTCAGGGAATGCAGGCGCGGGGAGCCAAACGCCGCCCCGCAAGGCCCCGCCTGCCCTCCGCTGGGCGCTTCCCCCACCGTCGCTGCTCCGCTGCTCTGGGTTCCCCCGCGCAGGGCCCTCCGCCGCTGGGCTGAGGCCGGAGCCGCCTCTGCCGCCGCCGGCAGGGGGAGGAGGGTCATAAATAACCCGCGGGCAGCCGCACAGACTGCGACCCGAGACGTCCTGGGGGAGTGCGGGGGCGGCTGCCAGCACTTCTGCCCCCAACCCCGCGCCAGCCTTGACCCATCAAACAGTGCCTGCCTTTTAGAGCCCCCCTTTTACCCATTCCTTCATCGATCAATCAACCATTTATTGAGCGCCAGATGTGGTGTAACCCCAGGAAGAGACTAACTACCCAGAGGTAGGGTTGTAAGAGGAGGAAAGCAGTGTCTGCACAGGTGCAGAGTCTGGGAAGTGCAGGTGAGCAGAGTCCTGGCCTGCCTCCCAGCTCTTATGCACAGCACACAAGCTTCTTGCCATGAGAGGGCTGCATTTGAGCACATCAGACCTACCCAGAACAGGGGGATGTGCAGGGGCAGAGCTTATGGCCACAGGCGTGGGCCCAGCTGACACTGAAGCCCACCTGTGTGCACACCTGCCCAGCCATCAGCAAATGCATGCATACTCAAATACACACAAAGAGAGCAACCACAGGCATGTCACACCCTTGTCCTGTATCCTGGCACAGCAGCTCCTGAACCTGCATGCACAGGACAAGTGCAGAGTACACATACCCTTAAATGCTCACGCAAAGGCAGACAGCTTTTCCACCAGCACAAGCACAGACAGGATGAAGACCTGGACACAAAGCACGCAGACTCAAAGCTGCAGGCACTGGCACTAGGTGGACTCACATCCACATGTTCATCTGCCAAGGTAGCATGTCTGGCACAGGTGTGTAGTTGGCAGCACTATGGGAGTAGGAAGGGTTAACCTGGAAGGTCAAGGGTTAGTGTCAGCCAGATGGGGCTCCCTCAGAAAGTCCTGCACAGTGGCCCAAACTGCAAGAATGTGACCCTTTTAGACCTGGGGGAGCTGCCCTGCTGGAACATGTGGAGCATGTGGCTGGCTGTGAGCTGGAAACAGACCATGCCATGTCCCTCAGAGGCCTGGCTGTCCACTACCAGAGCTCAGCCTCACTCCTACTCCTGGGGCTGTGCAGTTGGTCTTCCAGATGCACACATGCAGGAGTTCCAGCAGGTAGCACAGGACATGTCCTGCTGGACTGTGTTCAAGTGTGCCAACATGTGCAGTGACCCAGACACATGCACAGTGATGCTCACGTGCTCGACACCTCTGGCTGCACCCTCTATGCAGCACAGAGGCCTCTCCAGATGCAGAAACTACTGGTCTGGTGGCATCTACCTGGTCCTCTTTCACACTCAGCCTGTCCTCTGGAGGAGGGACAGAGACACCTGACCACATGGGGGCAGTCTTCCTGGTGCTGTGGTCCCATCTGGACCTATGCTCTGTTGGGGAAGCTGAAGCAGGTGGTGCAGAGGTTGAAACCTGCATTGCCTAAACCTCAGACCCTCCTGCAGCAGCTGCATGACTCAGTCTTTTCTGCCCTTTTTGGGACTTTACTTTCCCAGCTGAAAATGAGAGGGGGGGGGGCTCAAAATCTATGGGCCCCCTTTGGCCTGGAGTAGAGTAGTAGAGTAGTCAGAACAGAGTAGTTGTGGGTGCCCTGGTCAGCCCTGGAGCTCTCAGGCCCTTTTTCCTCTGTAAATGGACCTGGAATGCAGGAACTGGAGGTCTCCCACAACCTCCAGGCCAAGCAAAGGGAAGGAAGAGAGTTCTCCAGGGTCCCTGGAGGCCCAAGAATCTGTCTCAGTGCACAGACTTGAGGCTGCTTCCATCCTTCTTCTCTCTGCAGACAGTACTGCAGCAGCCCGGACCTTGCCTGGGTCCTGGAGTGGGGCAGGAGGGTGTGTGGGAAGAGCTGCTGTCCTGCTAAAGGAATGCAGGGACTGGGGGATGCATCCTCACCCCTCTTGGCTCAAACTATTGCAGAAAAGTTGTGCACTCTCAAGGGCTACCAGAGCTGAGTATCACACAGGCCTTGAGTATAGCCCCAACACTCCATATCCCAGGAGTGTGCCAGAAGGGGCAGAGTGAAGGTGGAGGGGAGCTGTGTGTGAGGGTGTCCGCACCACCCTCCCACCATTCGCGTCAGCTGATGCTTGGCAAAAGTGCTGTGTGAAGGCTCCGGACCCCTGTTCCTCATTCTGGGGATCTGGGCCAGAATGTCAGATCCAGTGGAGCTGGTTACAGTTTACTCTGTGCACAGTTGGCTGCGCTGTCCTGGGAAGCCCTGGAAGTCCTTGGGTTAGAGCCCACCAGGCAGTCCTGGCAGAGGTATTAGGCTGTGCTGTCTGCAGAGATTTGGGGCAGAGGTCACCCCAGAGTGGGGAGTAGGAGTGGTTGTAGGGGAGGAGTGGGCTCTCTTCCAGACTGCTGGATGGAAGTAAGAGGGCATTTATCAGATCCCTTCACACAGCAAAGCATGGGTGGGTGCTAAAGGGAAAGGAAAGGAGCTAGAAAGGGCCAGGTGGTCAGCTGCTGCTCTGACTCACCTGAGAGCCCCTCAGCTGTGCAGGCTGAAGACTGGATTCAGCAATGCCTGGGTAGTAGCCTTCCTGCTGTACCCTGGCACAATGTAGGTGCTAGTGTCAAAGGGCTGTCATGGGGCATCCCAGTGTGGCCACAGGTGGATACAGCTCATAGCCAGTTCTGGTGCAGCCCAGGCTGGGCTCTGGGATCTCTGAGCCACTCCTAGCCTGACGTATCTACCTTGGTCCTGGGCAGCACCACTGCCTACCTGCTGCCCTTGGCTACCACCTGTCCTCTGGGGACTCTACATACCTTCCTGTCTCCAGAAGCTTATTAAAGGTTTGACTTCAGATTTGGGAGGCTGAGGCAGGAGGATTGCAAGTTTGAGGCCAGCATCAGCAACTTAGTGGATGCCCTAAACAATGTAGCAAGACTCTGTTTCAAAATAAAAAAACAAAAAGGCTGGGACTGTAGCTCAGTGGTGAGGGACAACTGGGTTCAATCTCCAGTACTCAAAATAAAAAGTTTTGGAGTGGTGTCTCTGCGATTACAATGCTTGTCTGGCATGCTGTGAGTATGCGGGTTCAAACCCTAGCACCAGGTACACAACTTAGTGTCAGAGCAACGAATGCCACATGAAAACCTAAAAAAAAATTGTCTCTCTCATTGTCCCTCTTTAAAAAAAAAGAAAGAAAAAAAAGGAAAAAAAGACTTTAACTGTGGATATCCTCTTTAAAAGAAAAAAAGAAAGAGGGACAGTGAGAGAAAGAGAGAAGCAATTTTTATTTAGTTTTTCATGTAACCTTCATTGCTCCGACACTCTGTTGTGTCCATGTTGCTGGGGGTTGAATCTGCATCCTCACACATGCCAGGCAAGTATTGTAACTGCAGAGCCACCACTCCAGCCCCCCATGGATACCCTGTTAATCAGGAGGTGCTATCAAGAGTCTTCTGGTACAGCCAGGGTGGACATCCTTGGTCTTCAGCAGGTGCTGCCCAGACTGGAAGATGAGATTAGATCTAAGGGTGCATGGATGGGTTGTGGTGCTGTTCCAAGGACCCTGCCAAGGGTGGTGCAGAGGCCCCAGAGACATGGCCAGGGACAGGCATGGGTCACACCCATATAGATGCCTGAGATTCTGTATACCAAATGCTGGCTGCCTGAGGTCTCCTGGTGTCTGTCCATGTTTCTACCATGAAATGCCTTCTCCATGCACCAGAGAGGGTTCATGGGGCAGTTTTGTTGTCTGGGGCCCTGGAGTGTAGAATTCAGGCCTAGGAGAAGCAGATGTGGAAGTTCAAAATAGAGAAAATTAGCCAGAGTTGCCTGATGACAGCACTGGCCATCTCCTAGGTACAGATGTGCAAGTAAAAGCTGATGGCCACTTGTTGAGAGCCTGACACTGATAGTCAAGGTACAGCAGCCCAGGTTCAGGTCCCAGCCCAGCCCAGATTCCTCTGCATATCACATGCCCTTGTCCCAGTGTGGCCTGCGTACGGTGTGCACATGGACATATGATGTGAACAGTAGTAGGTGTTCAGGTGCATGGCACAAAACAGCCATATGTGCTTGGGTGAGGGCATGGGGCAGCTTGGCAACTGTGTGCACACAGGTGTGTAACAGGGACATGCGTGAGTGTCCTTGCCATGGAGTGGCAATGATCTCATGGATGCCAGATGTGGGACACACTAGGCTACTTTCTGAGGGCATCTCCTGATGTGTGAGAGAGGCAAGGCTGCTGATGGGCTTGCGCACAAACCAGGTGTGTGGGGATCTCCTTCAGTTTCTTTTATGTTGTGAAGTTGTCACCCAGACAGGAGGGATAGGGCTGTGGTGTGTAGTTGCCGTATGTTTCAGCGTTTCATCCACCCTGTGGGTCTGAACTAGCTGCATGGAGAAGGAGGCATGTGTCATGTGAGTCCAACCGTCAGGGTCACTGGAGGGCCAGCAGCCCCTTCATCAGCACTAGTGTCTTAGTCATATCAGGGATTGTCAGAGGTAGCAAGCTTGGGTGGATGATGAGATCATGGCTTCCTGAGCCTGGCCCCATCTGAGGCTGAGTCCTGCCCCGGGGCAGGTTGTCAGCGTCATCCTGTGGGGTGCACTGATGGCTTTGTGGGTGGGTGCCCTGTGAGGCCCTTGGGTGTGCAGGTTCCTATTCCTGACTAGCCAGGATCCCCTGAGGCTGTCTCCTTTCTTGCTCTATTTGGGCAAGTGGGGCAGTCCTGAATGCTGTTCCATGAGATAGGACTCTGCTGTGTATCCTGGAGTTATGCACCATGACCCCAGGTGTGCACCTGGGTGGGGGTGGGCTGAGGCCCTGTGCAGAGCCCACATGCAGAGGCTTATGGCCTGGTTACAGCCACATACCATGAAAGGAGCCGGTGCACATGTTTGCTGCCACATGCTCATGTGTCTGCAGGTACACACAGGGCCTCTGTGTTGACCACCCCCTTGAGTGCCTAGGCAGGGCCCATTTAGTGCTGCTCACTCTGCGGGCGTGGGGTGTCTGTGGGCAGTTGCAGCCCAGGTCCAGGGGCTACCCAGATCTCTAGAGCCTGGCCTGTGAAAGCAGGAGGGACTCAGGGCCCTGGGCACCATCTGGCCTCCTGAACAGTGCAGGAGGATTCCACCCCAGCCCCCACCTGCAGCACTGAGGCCAAGACTAATAAAACACCCACCTCACAGGAGACAGCTTTATCTTGTTGATCGGAAGTCTGCCAGCCCAATTTATGATGGAACATAAGATCTCCAAATCTGAATTTATGTGCCATAGCATAACGAGAGGTCAGTGAGACTGAAAGTGGGCTCAGCAGAGGACGTGGCAGGCTCATTCCCAGGTGCTGCACAAGCACCTCACAGCCCACCAGTGGTAAAGCAGGAGACAGAGGCACTAGGTCTGTGGCAGAAGCCTTGGAGGGCTGGCCTGGTCCATCTGTGCTGAGAATGCGATGTTGAGGACAGAGCTTGCTCCAAGTCTCATACCTGGCGCTCAGCCATGACTAGGCCCCTGGCTCAGTCACGACAGAGCTCTAGCTCTGGCCCAGGTGCCCACCATAGATGGAGGAGCTGTGGGTGCACATGGCCCCCACCACAGCCCTCTATCTTCATCACCCCCTGGAGCCCTGTGGGTGAGGAGGGTCAGCTCTGTCAAGGGGTGGGAGGTGGGGGCCAGGCAGGCTGGCAGTAGGCTGGGTTTCAGAGCCCTGGGGGCAGACCCTGACTTTGGGATTTATACAAATAAATGAAATGAAAAGTGCTGGCAGCCCTGATCTGATTACAGTCATTCATTCTCCAGTCGTTAATAATTTGTGCAATAAAGGATTGTGGCTGCTCCAGTGTGGGGGTGGCTGCGGCTCAGCCTTCCCTTGGCGCCGGCTTCAGGAGCTGGAAACATGAATTATTAGTTTCTTATCGCTTGAACCGCCATCCCTCATGCTGCCAGGGCCTGGCGGGAGCTGGCGGAGGTCCTGCCGCCTGCTCTGCTAGCCCTGAGCTGCTGGTGTCTCAGAGACTCTGGGTGGGGCCCCCTGTGATCCCATCTAGCCCCTCTGGGAGCATGACGGCAGGGCGGATTTGTGTGTGTACTCTGAGACTCAGATCTTCTCTGTAAGTGAACCAAACCTCACATACCAGCACAGCACTCCCCAGCAAAGGTAGGGTTCTCATCCAAGGCCCACAGATCCCTGCCCAGCCCCTGACCAGAGAGGAAGTCCCATCTGGGTGTCAGTTCCCCTGAGCAGCTCAGAGCCTGAGCAAGGACAGCCTGAGGCATTGAGGAAAGTTGAGGAAATGGTTGGTGCAGGCTGGGAGGAGGGTGGGGTGAGGTGGGGGTGGGATGGGGGGTGGGAGTCTTCTGAGGTTCTGTGCACAGCCTTCTGTTGTGCACCCCCAAGTGGAGCTGCTGAGGTATGTGGGTTGGGATACATGTCACAGAACATCCAAGGTGGGGAACTCAGGTGGGGGTGTGGAAGGAATGGGGCTCAGTAGTCCATCTGCCTCCTGCCTGCCAAACTCCTGCACACGTCTTGCAGGCTGAGCCTTCACCTCTTGGCCTGCAGCCCTGACTTACATGGTGCTCAGGGCCCTCTGCCCACCACTGCCTGGCTGGAGAGGACTTTCACCCCTTTAAACCTCAATCTGTGAAGTAAGAAGGAGGATTAGGGAGACAGAAGTAGTAGCTATTGCAGATCCACTTGTGGGCAGGTGTGGCAGATATTGCAGGTAGAATGGGCATGGCCCAGTGCAGCCCTGCCCAGCTGCCTTCTGTTTTCTTGAACATCTGGACACAGTGGTAATGAATGCTTTAATGTGTTTGTCATCCCTGTCATTTCTGAGTTACCTTCAAGTGACTGGTTTCCCTTTTCCTGCTGGGTTGTGTTTCCTGCTTCTTGGCACACCTGGGAGGTTCCCCTTCCTTCCTTCTTTCCTTCCTTCCTTCCTTCCTTCCTTCCTTCCTTCCTTCCTTCCTTCCTTC
>PVKS010003997.1:0-97702 GCA_004027875.1 Aplodontia rufa
CGCCTGAAACCTTCCCTTACTCTTCATCGCCACCAGAATAAAGTATGTGCTCATTTAGGTGGTGTGACGCGCTGAAAACTTATCCCCCAAAATATCTGGTTCTAATCCTTGAAACCTGTAAATGTTACTCTTGTTTATCTTAAAAAAACAATAACAAAGAATTGGTGCAGAAGTGATTAAAGATTTTGAGGTGGCAGATTAACTTGGATTATCTGGGCCCTAACTATCGTCATAGGCCTCCTTACAAGAGGGAGGCAGAGGGGTATTTTACACACAGAGAACAGGATGGGCAGAGGAGGACAGCAGGTATCTGAGCAATGTGCTTGGAATCCAGGAAAGCTGGCGGCCCCCAAAGTTGGGAGAGATGAGGAAGGCATTCTCCCTAGAGCCCCGAGGGAGCCCAGCCCAGCACACACCTCGCTAGTGGCCCCGTGAAACTGGTTTTGAGCTTCTGGTTTCTGGGTCTGGGAGAACCTAGACTGCTGTTGTTTTATGCCACCAAGTTTGAGAAGCTAACACACGTGGTGGCCTCACCAGGGTTTGCAGAGCAGCCCTCCCTTCCCCTTCATGCCCGCTGCCCACCTTCTCCCACCCACACACCTGTCCGTGCTGCGCTGGAACCTGGAACACTCTCTGCTCTCTGCCAATCCTGGGAGATGCAGTGAACCAGACCAGCTTGCAGATGAAGAAATTGAGCTGTGTGGGGTCCATGCCCCTCAAGCACTGCTAAGCTGCTCTAGTCTCTACATCAGAGCTCCAGCTCAAGGCAGGTTTAGTCAGAGGTCTTACTGTGACCTTACCAGGTATCCCCAGATTGATACGTTCTTGGACACAGTGAAACAAACCCAAGCTTTGGGGTAGAATGTAACTGGACTAGAATCTTGTCTTGATGGCTTATATGCTGTGTGACCTCATGTAAGGTACTTAACCTTTCTGACTCTCATCTATAGAATGGTGCTTATAAAAGTGACTTTCCAGGGTTGCTGATATTTTTTATGTATATTTATGGACATCCTCTGTATATGGATATTCAAAGACACCACCTTTGTGTTGAGTGTATTTATTTAGGACATCGAGAGACTAAAATGAGACCCCAAAAGTACCCTCTTCCCTGCTCCCTCCAAGAGGAGAAAAATGGGCAAGGGGAGGGCTGAGCACACTTTCAGCATTGGGAGAATCCTGGAGCTTCCCCCCATGCCCTCACCAGTCCCTCCATGACTTGGGGGAGGGCAGCTGCCACCTTTGCAGAAAACAAGGTTTACAGGTGTGGTGGTGGCAGATGGGTGTCACAAATGCACTATGGATGACTTTCCTGAACCCACCATGCCCTACTGGGGCTCTGAAGAGAGAAAACAGACATGAGACCCACTATGCATGTTCACAGGCAAACACATACACATGCACAAGCAAATTGACATGCACACACACGCACAAGCAAACACGCGCACACACATGCACAAGCAAACACACACACATGCACAAGCAAATGCACATGCACACACATGCACAAGCAAACACACACACATGCACAAGCAAATGCACATGCACACACATGCACAAGCAAATGCACACACCATGCACAAGCAAATGCACATGCACACACATGCACAAGCAAATGCACACACACACATGCACAAGCAAATGCACACACACATGCACAAGCAAATGCACATGCACACACATGCACAAGCAAATGCACACGCACACGCATGCACAAGCTGCCTGGGGGAGCTCCCTCTTTCACAGACACACATGGGCACCCACATGACCATGTGCTCGCTCACACTTCGTCTTTCTATTGCTTTTGTATTTGTTACTTTGAAGTCACGTTTTGTCTTCCTCTGTGCCCATCTGGATGTTTAGAAAAAACTAGGAAACAGAGGCTCAGAGATGTGATGCTCCTTCATCAAAGACACACAGCTTTCATACAGTAGAATCAAGCCTCAAGCCCAAGATTCACAAATGTTGCCAACAAATTGGCTGTCTTTCTGCACACACACACATGTGCACACATCACACATGCACACACACACTCACATGCACACATTTTCATTGGCACAAAAAGTCATCACAGTGGGACAGCCATGAACATGGACTCTGGTCATCCTGTCTCCACCACATTTTAATTATGTGACCTTGAGCTGTCACTCCACCTTTATGAGCCTCAGTTTCCTCACCTGTAAAATGGAGAACATGAATTGAGGCTCATGGCGCCCTGCCTGACACGCAGTAAGTACTCAGTAAATATTTGCAATTTTTACTGTGTCTCAAGCACCTTTTAGGCACTGGGGATCCCTGCAAGTCTGCTGGGAGATTACTCATCTATTGTTTCAGATGTGACTTTAAAGGAAAGGCTGTAAGCTGCTCAGAGACTCTAGTTCTGGAAGAGATGCAAAGAAAACCTAGAAGAGAGACCCACGGTGGTGCAGAAATGGCCTCTGGGGTCTGCTCTCCAGGACCCTTCTTACCTAGCACCCCAACCCATAGACCTGTGTCCAGGCACCGTGGAGTCTTGAGTCTGGGTGGAGCTGCAGGGCTGAGCCCCATGGCACACAGGGACGCTTCCCAGTGCAGGGACAGCAGGACAGCGCTTGATCACCTCACCCCCGAGATCTGCGCAAGCTGCTACAAGCTAGCAGAGGGCAGGAGACAGCAGCGCCCCAGCTGCTTCTGCGGTTTGTCTGGGCAGAAGATTTTCCTTGCCCGGGCCTGGCTGTCTGTTCCCTGGGGCTCCTCAGCATCCAAAGAACCAGGATCTACCATGCTGGGCATCCTGTCCCCCGGTTCTGTCCTCGGTGCCCACCCGCAGACCCGAGTCCCATAAAACGGATCCTCACTGCTCACGATGGCCACTGGAGCCCCTTTATGGCCCTGGCCGAAGGGAGGTCACTGCTAACTCTACCTCTTTCTGTCGTCATGAGGATTAAGTGAGATAACACATGAACGCACACCAATTTTGGCACGTGAGTGATTGGCGTTCTGAAAATGCGGTGGCAATGATTGTTACTGTTGTTATTACTGTTGTTGTGGTATCCTGAAGGCAGGCTGACCTGGGCGAGAAGCAGCCGCGGGCTGTGTGACATCAGCCAAGTAGCATCTCCAGGCCTCAGGTTCCTGCAATGATCTTTGTGAAGCCTCCTCCCTCCAGCCTCACTCAACGTCCCCCAAACTCTTCCTGAACAAGTTTAATAGCCACCACCCTGTGGAAAGGTGGGCAAGCAATCTTACTTTGATCCTCATCAGATCAGTGGGGCAAATATAATAATTCACTCATAGAGCGATTCAGAAGATGAAAAAGAGAACCGATGGATATTGCCCTGCCCAGGGCCTGCCCTGGGATAAGTATCCATAAAATGTCCTCACGGGGTGCATAGGTCCGTGTTCACACCTTGGTCCACAAGGCCCAGTCCTCCATAGCAGGTCCCAGGGTAGAACTTTTGGAAGTTTCCCTCAGTCTCTTTCGTCAGCCTCTCTTCTTCAAGTCTTTTTTTTTTTTTTTTTTTTTTTTTTTTTTGTAAGAGAGAGAGAGAGAAAGAGAGAATCAATTTTATTTATTTTTTCATCGGATATTGTTTCTCTGACACTTAGTTGTGTATGTGGTGCTGGGGTTTGAACCCGGGTCCTTACACATGCCAGCCAAGCACTCCAACCACTGAGCCACACTGCTCCAGCCCCTCAAGTTGTCTTTTAAAGGCTGGCATTTTTCATTGTTCCATTCTTTATAATTTCCTCTGATTCTCAAGGGGATTCTTCTGCTTGCAAAGTTCACGTGCCCTGCTGTCTTGCTAACCTCCAAATCATGACCCGTGACCCTGGGCTGCACCTTGAACTTTGAATGGAGCTGTCCAAGTATCCACTGCAAACCTGTGCCCAACGTAGCAGAGGGAACAGAATGCTGCATTCCTAACCAGAGTCCTCATCTCCTAAATCCCGCCCCTCCTTCTGTCCTCCACGACTCAGCGATAGCACCTTAGAGATCACGCATGATCCCACGCCTTCCTTTCACGCGGCATCTCCTTCCTTCCTTTCCTTCCTCCCGTCCTTGCTCCCTCCCTTCCTTTCGTCCGTCCGCTCTACAGGTATTTTAAGCATTAACTGTCTGCTGCTTGTCAATCATTGTACTAGTTGTTGGACCACCAGGTCATTAAATCCTCTTACTCTTACCCTTAAATGTCCAAGAATTGTATTAGCCCAGTTTCCCAGTGGCAAATGGCATAATACATGCGTAGGAAGAAAAGAAATCAGCAAAATAGACTGTGTAGCCCCCAGAATTATTGGATGAGATGGAGAAATTGGCTGGAGGCCAGGCTTTTAAGAACAACCCCTGCCCTTGCATATTTGGCTTAATGGTAAAACTGAGTGCTGCGGCTGAAGCTGCCGTGGGACGCCAGACGTGAGGAGCCTGACTTTACTTGCAGAGTCCCATGAATACCAGCCCTGCTGCTGCTTCTGGGTGGGCGATCTAACTTGGCAGCTGTGCTCTCTGAGAGCTCAGCACCTGGGTTGCCTCTTACACCGGCAAAACCAGAAGGAGGTCCAAGTAGTCCAGTCCTCTGTCTGAGCACTTCCCAGCTGGAGCGTCTAACTAGTGAAGGCTGGTCGTGTGCTGGTGGCATAACAGAGGGTCAGGGAGCCTGGGGACCACTTGAGTTCGGACTTCTACATTGGAGACTGGAACTCATGATGTGAAACTTTTCCCAAATTGCAAATGACAAGTTTTTAGGGTAGAAATCTGTCTTGTACTGTCCTCCTTCCCTGCTGACTCCTGGGCTCCCCTCATCATCTTCCCTGGCCGCGGATGCCCGGCGCTTAGCTGTGTGCCGGAGCATTTCATCTACAGCACAGTTCGACATTGGCTCTTCAGTGTCCTTCCATGGCACCCGTTGTGTGAGTGCCACCCAGGGTGTCCTTAGCCACATCCTCTATTCCCACTCCTCCTTGCCCTCATTCTTCCAGAAGCAATGAAGACAGGAAATCCATGGCAGTCATCGGACGGCCATTTCTCAATGACATTTGTTTTGTTAAAGAGAGTGGGACAGTGAGAGAGAATGGAGAGAGAAAGAGAGAATAAATTTTATTTAGTTTTTCATGTGGCTTTCGTAGCTCCAAGACTTCCTTGTGTGCGTGGTGCTGGGGTTGAACACCCGCATCCTCGTGCATGCCAGGCAAGTGTCGTAACCGTTGAGCCCAGCTCCAGCCCTCTCGATGACATTTTTTTATTAGATGAATATGGAGTTACGATTGACTCTCAATGACATTTTGAGGATGATGTGGTAACTTCTCTGGCGGACACAATATGGAGTCAGTCACAGTAAAGATTCTGTTAACCGAAGGCCTTTATAGGGCATCCTGCGCTTCTCTTGGAGACCATGTAAGTGGTGGCCTTCAAATATTTCCTACTCTGGACCAGAGAGCTTACCACTAGGGCTCCCACTTGTGGGCTCTTTTAAATGGTGATCCATTGGCAAGGGCCCTCCTGCAGGAGACTTTTGGCCTCCCTTGGCCTCACTTCTACCTCCTAATTCCCAAGCTGGGCCAGCACCCACCTCCTCCCTTTAACCTGATGCAATTATGTCTGACAAAAGCAGGAGGGCAGTGGGCCAGGAGAGGGTGGGTGAGGGAGGGATTGCGGAGCAGCTCATCACCAGTCCTGAGCAGCACAGGATGAATAATTGTTTCAGGACCAAAGTCATGATTACAGGGTGTGACCTCACCCTCTAACTGCAGAGTCAGAGAAGCAGGGAAATTTCCTAAGAGGGCCTTTCCCAGTGTTCCAAAGCAGAGACTCTGAAGTTTGAAGCAGCTGTGTGCAAACATTCCATTCTGCCGCAAGTGACCTGTCTCAGAATGATTGGGGTGGGGACAGCCACACGGGTCAACCCAGGATCTCCAGGCTGTGCTCCCTTGTCCTCTGCACAGTGCTGCCCAATTCTTGGTCCCTGATGGGCAGTGTAGGAAGCATGTGGGGAAACTTAGTTTCATGCTGGGTGGGGTTGGTTTTCTCTGTTACCTGAGGCCCAGGCCAGGTGTGTTCCTGTGATGTTCATGTCCTTCACGCTTCAGCCTGTGCGGGCAACTTTCCTTCCACTCAAGTTCTGCCTCAAGTTCCCTGTTCAGCTCTCTTCTGGCTGAGGGCTTTGATGAAGCCGGCTCCATCCAGCTGGGGTCCTGACTCTCTCCCCAGTCTCTGACTGTACTGTCCTTCCAGCTAGACACCCAACTTGCCCATGACCTTGACATTCCCAGGAGTGGAATTTAAATACCACCTCTGCAAATAAGAGTCCAAGAACTGTATCAGTAACAACCCCTTTTCAGGTAAGGAACCCCTGAGTATCCACAGAGGACTTCCTCTGTGCCTTGGCGGCTGTGTATTCCCCAGGTGAGACTACTTGAGTTCTCATCCTGCATGGCTTATTAGTGGTGAAACTGGCCATATAATTTCACTTCCTTTCTTGAGTTTGTTCTCTCCCTGTGAAATAGGAATAACACAGTGTATATCCTTCAGAGAGCAAACAAGAGAGTTAAATGAGATGATACACCTAAAAGGTTGAACAGAGACTCTGGGACAAGGAAAATGATAATAATATTAGCTTTAAAAAAAACTAATGATTTTCTTTGGCTTCTTTTAAAAAATCTTTTGTTAGTAATTAAGGATCAATTAGTACATCACTGAATAAAAGCATTTTAAATGATCAATCCAATGAATATATTCATTAAACCTCCATAAATATGTGGAACATTTCTATTCCCACCAAACATTTCCTGGAGTCTCTTCCTAGTCTACCTGATCTCCCACGTGTGGCCCCAGGTAGCCACTGATCTGGTTTCTGTTACTTTAGATTAAATTTATTCTTTCTAGAACTCGTAAATGAAATCATAGCATTTATTCTCTTGCGTTCTGACTCATTTTGTTCAGCAGAGTGCTCTTTTAGCCGTGTTCATGCTGCAGCACGTACGGGTGTGAGTTTGAAGCCATTGTATGGATTAAACCATTGTTTTTGTTTCTATTCATCAGTTGATGAGAATTTGAGTGGTTTCCAGTTTTGGGTTGCTGTAAAGCTGCTCTAAATTCGCATGTGTCTTTGCATAGACAATGGTCTTCATTTCTTTTGGATGAATACCTAGAAGTAAGAGGGCTAGATGATGGTAAGTAAATTTTATGAGGAGCTGTCAGAGAATTTTATAGAGTGGTACTGAGCTACATTTCACCTGCAGCGTATGAACATTTCAGTTGCTCTGCTTCTTGTCAACACTTGGTGTTGTCAGTCTTTTTAATTTAGCTGTCTTAATTGGTGCCATGCTATTTTGTTTGCAACTTGTATTCCTGAGGACTAAAGATCTTTTATGTGACAATTGACTCTTCATGTATCTTCTCTTGAGAAGCATTTTGCTCATTTAAAAACTTTGAGCTGTTTCCTTGCTATTGAGTTGCATGAGTAAACAGCATGGACACAAGTCTTCCATGAGAATATTTTTTTCCAGTGTGCATCTGGTGTTTTGTTATCTTAATGGTGTCTTTCAAAGAGAAGGCATTTTGATTTTGATGAAGTCCAATTTGTTATTTTCCAAAAACAGGTCTTAGGTAAGGGCATTTGCCTATTCTAATGTTGCCAAGATTTTCTATTTCGTATAGCTCTTTCATACACTTTTATAGCTTTCAACGTTGAGTCTGTATCAATAGATTTTTATGTGTGGTGTGAGGCAAACTCCAAGATTATTTTTCTGTTTGTTGTGTTTGCATATAAGTGTCCAATTCTTCCAGCATCCATCATGGAAAGGGCTGTCTTTGTACCATTGGGTTACCTGATCATATTTCTCCAAAGTCAACTGACCCCTCTGCTGTGTTCCACTCTTTCATATTTCTACCCTGATGCCAATATAGCACTGTCTGGGTCTTGAAGTCAAGTTAAGTCCTTAAATTGTTCTTTTCTTGCAAAATTCTTTTGTCTCTTCTAGGTTATTTGCATTTGCACATACATTTTGTGAAAAATTGCTGGCATTTTGATTGGGATTGTTTTGCAATTAATTACAGGTCAACTGGGGATGAATTGATATTCCAACAATCGGAGTCTTCCAATCCACGAATACAGTATATTCTCCCATTTACTTCAATCTTTGTTTCCTCTCAGCAATGGTTTATAATTCTGACAGTGTAGTTCTTGAGTATATATTGTTAAACTTATCTCTAAGTATGGTATAGTTTAAAAATGTCCCGGGGAATGAAGTTAACCAGATTATGCTAGGTGTATGTATGAATATAGCACAGTGCATTCCAATTTTATATGTAATTATAATGCATTAACTAAAAACAAATAAATAGAAAGAAGATCAATAGAACACAGGAAAGGGGGCACTGGAGTGGTGGCTCGACTGTTACAGCACCTGTCCAGCATGTGAAAGTACACGGGTTCAAATCCCAGCACCCATGTACACAACTAAGTGTCAGAGCAACAAAAGCCATGTGAAAAACTCAATAAAAATTGAATCTCTCTGTCTCTCCCTCTCTCTCTCACTGTCCTCTCTTAAAATAAAAAAAGAATACAAGCAAGGATTGGGGGAGGGAAGGTGGTAGTAGTAGGGAATGAAATGGAGAAAACTATGCTATTTGCATTTAGGAATATGCCAGAATGAGCCCCACTATCACATATAACTATAATTCACTAAAATAAAAATATAAAATGCATTCACAAGTAATGAGATTCATAAATGGGATTTTAAATTTCAATTTCTAATGGTATGTCATAAATATATAGCTTTTAGAAAGACCATTCATTGCTGGGTGTGGTGGCACCTGCTTATAATCCCTGCTGCTCAGAAGGCTGAGGCAGGAGAATGGCAAATTTAAGGCCAGCCTGAGTAACATAGCAAGACCTTGTCTTTAAAAAAACCAAGCAATTGACTTTGGTATTTGGACTTTGTATGCTGTGATCTTGTTAAATGCAGTTAATTCTGCTAGCAGTTTTGCATATTCTACAGAAATATTCTATACAATATACACGTATTCTACAGAAATATTCCATAGAACATACACATATTCTATAGAATCTTCTCCGTTTCTTGGTCTATGACACGGGGATAATGTGAGTGTGATTACTTCAGTGTGCTGTTGTAGAAACCAAATAGGTAGCAAACCTAAAGAATTTATCCTGATTCCTGGCACATATCAAATAATAGTAACAAAGCAAGTAGTGTTGTATTAACCACAGGCTACATTTATCTATGCTGTTGGAAGTGAGGATAGGGGCTTGGGAGGCAATCATAACCAGAAGGGCGTAGAAAGGGGTCTTCTGAGATGCTGGGATATTTCGTTTCTTGAATTGAGTGCTGGTTACATGAGTGTGCTCAATTTGTGAAAAATCAGTGGGCTACACAGTTGTGTGTGTGTGTGCACGCATGTGCACGTTTGCATGTTCATTACACTTCAGAAAAAATAAAAAATAAAAACCAGGGATGAACAGCTAATGTATCTTGAGTGCTTGTTCCATAACTTGTCCTGGCGATTCTCTTTGCATGGATGATTTCATTTAAGCCTGTGAGTTGGGTGCTACTATCACTTCCACTGCACAAAAGACCACACCAAGGCTCCGAGAGATAGGGGCATTGTCCAAGTTCAGAGTGGGTGAGTAGGGAAGGCCAGTGTCGCTCCGGTTCTTGTACCCTAACCACTGTACTGTACAGCCTTTTGACAGAATTGGTTGGGAAGTATGTAAAATCCTCAGTTCCGGAATCCTGGGGCACAATGGTGGAGTCTTCCTAAGCCAGGGAAGATGGGGTGATTCTGGGATGGACAGGCTGCGTTGGGAGTGGAAAGTGCAGAGGGAGAGGGGCCAGAGGTGGCCTGGGGAGTCCCAGCGGGACCAGCTGGGCTCTCTCACACCATCATTCCTCTCTGCTAACCTGGTCTCTCAGAACCAGTTCTCTCTCTGCACAAACACTGTGTAATTGCCTGATCTGGCCTGAGGAACAGGGTGTGGGTGGGGGACGTTTATTTTTCATTAAAAGGTTGGAATGAGATTGTGGGAGGTGGAACTCAGCAGGGGGAGTTGCCTCGGAAAATGTGCTGACTGGTCCAACCTTATCAGCCCCAAACACGTTTCCGGTACCTTCTACCACATGTTTGAACCATGCTTTCTTCATCTGAAACTGTTAATATTCCAGTCTTCCCAGGGATCCAGGGATGATTGCATGAGACGATGTATGGTTGAGAGTGTGAGGAAGTAGGAGAGCTGAATTTCAATTCTTTCCTACCTACAAAATGGGTTTTGAGTAAGTTTCTTACACCTCCATGGGCCTTAGTTTCCTAATCTGAAAAATGGGCTTTTCCTGTAGGGTGTTGGTGAGGGGCCAACTTCATGATAGAGATTAAAGTATCTAGAGGAAACCTGAGCATAGTAAATGCTTCACAAGCATCGAAATATTTATTCAAGCAACTGTGCCCCTCTCCTAACTGTGGGCCTATGTGACGTGTGTCCCTGAGGAGATGCCTCTTAGCTCCTGAGAGCAGTGATTCCTCCCAGAATTCCCTTGGGCACCTGTGCAAGCCCATACCACATCTAACATGCGACTGAAACACAGCCAATTTGTTCTGTTCTTTGGACCACATGGTATTAATTGGCTTTTCTAAATGAATTGGGTAGGTGTTTGGCTTCCCACCCCTCCTTCCATCCCAGGTACTGGTCCAGTCCAAGATGGCAGCCTTTTTGCTGAGATGTAGCTGCTACTATGCTAGAAGCCATGCAGAATGAAGAAGAGGATAGAGAAGGGTCATGGCTGGGACCTTCCTCTCACACTTCCTTGTGTGATAAAGACTGCTAAAGTCCTTCAAGGACCTCTTGGACCCTGCAACCCTATAATTAAGGTGAGAATGAAGTCAGGTGGAGGCCAATCCTGGTCCCTGCCCTAAACTTACTGGTGTCTTCCTTGGTATTACACACAGAAGGGCTGAACCAAGTTGGGTCCACACTTGGACTTGTCCTGCTCTGTCCTGCTCTTGCTGAGTTCCTAACAGGCCCTGCCCTCTCTCAATTCCAGATGTTGCCCAGTTCGTTCCATCAGGAATGCACTTCCATCTGTATTATCTTGTGTGCCCTCTCAGCATGGACATGATTGCTCTAGGAAGCCTTCCCTGTCTCCAGGTATAGGTCAGAGGCCCCTTCTCCTTGTCCCTGCAGCCCCTCGTGTTCCCTACTGAAGAAGAGTGCACTGTACTCCAAGTGCTGGCTGTCCATCAGGGTTCCTCTCCCCGCTCAGATCCACTCCCGGAACACAGGGTCTCTTGTACCCTGTTGTTCGGCCTGGACCTGGTGCATGACAGGTGCTCAATAAATGCTTGTTAAAAGAATGAGCACCTCAGGTCAGCAATCAAGTCTCACTTTCCTGTGTCAGGTAGGGGGCACCCAGCTGGGGTGTCCTGAAGCAGTAAGACACTGCAATTCAGGATGCTATGAATACAATGAGCGTGTTAAAGAATATGGAGCCCGTGTTACAGAATGAGAAACCTGTATGGGAAACTTGAGGATACTGGAATGGACAAAGCCCATCCATGATACAGCGTGGGGTACCTGTGATTTTGTCATCACTGGGTACCTGATGCAAAAACTCAAGGCTAGAAACAGCCAGGACATTTTTTTTTAAGAGAGAGGGAGAAAGACACAGAGTGAGTCTGTATTTATTTTTGGTCTGGGTTTTGTTTTCCTGACACTTAGCTGTGCATGCGATGTGGGGCTTTGAATTCAGGTCCTCGTGCATGCCAGGCGAGCTCTCTGCCACTGAGCTCTGGCTCCAGATGTTGGATTATGTTTTGATGGAGACGTTTCTTCTGGAGACACCCTGCTCTTGCTCACATATGTCTGGAATCACCTTACTGTTTATTTACAGAAAACTCCCAGCTTCTGCTTATGCCCTTGCCCCACACTTACTTTAAGAACCATCAGTGAAATTCCTAATATACTCTGGACAATGGATGCCCCGATTTTTTATTCAATGGACCATCCCTTCCCCCCCAGACCTATGTGCTCAGAGCTACAGGCGCGATTCATCACCCTGGGCTTCTAACTCTTCATGGTCCATCCATGTTAAGAGTTGTTGGGAGGAGTTAATGAGGATGCTGCTGTTTCTCTGCCAGGAAAAGTTAACTTGCTGAGTCTAATTTGAGCTGAATACTCATTCTTCCACTCAGAGGAAATGTGGCCACTGTCGCATGTCATGGTACCTCTGTTAACTGACCCCCACCCATACTCAACTTGGAGACCGGTCCTTCATTATTCACAGCTCATTGCGTGTTTTCTTTTCCTCCTTTCTGAAGCAGAGGGTCTGATGGGCTCATAGGCATATTCCACCCCGCAGGAAGTCCTGATCCAGGTGCTGGGGATAGCAAGGGGAGTCCGGTACCCGTCACTGTTGTCTGAGGAGTAAATTAATAAGAACAGAAGGACGTTGCTTTCAAAGGATAATAAGGAAAACGAAGTTCCAGGAAGCATGTGCAGAAGTACTGGGCATAAACAGATCTGCGGTGCTGAGGGAACCGGAAGACGCCCAGAGAAGCAGAACTCAGGAGGCCTGGGGGAAGTGATGGCTTGGAGGAGAAAGGGCTGTGAACACCCCGCCAAGCTACTTGTAGGTTGAAGGGAGCCTTGAGGAGCCTCAACCAGAGAGCAATGGTGCCAGAAGTCTGTTTCAGAAAGATCTTTCCGGCAGCTCTGAAGGGCAAGGCCTGAAGCAAGGTAAGACCAGAGGCGGGCAAAGTTCTCTGCTATGAAAATGCCCACATGTGGAGAGCTGTTTCCACGGCAGAGAATCCTCACAAGCCAGTGTTGAGAAGCATCTCTCCTGCAAGGCTGATTTGGATTTCCTTTTTGGTTCCCTCTGTTATGATCATGAAATGACCCTGAAGACCTCACCCAGGACTAGTGTAGATCCTGGTGATCTCGGGGAAGGGGTATGTGGCAATCAGGAGCCTTATGAAGGCTGATGATGTCCACCTTTTCTATACCCTCCCATGCCTTTCCAGGACTGCACCTCATCCCAGGAGTTGTGGAGTGAGTTGGACGATTGCAGACTCCATGTTTTCTGAACCAGGGCCGTGGTGCCTGGTTGCATTGGTAAAGTCACTTTGGAAATGTTCTGTCTCTTAAGACTTGTTAATCAACTCAGAAAACCTGGTCACACTGATGTGGTCAACTGCTTTCACTGTGAATCTTGAACCAACTTCTTCCAGGGTCTTGGATTCAGATTCTCCATTCGAAAATGGGGGAGACAAAAATAAATGCAAGCCATTTAACCTTTATTTGCTACAGGTATAACTTCTAGATCCTGGACTCATACCCTTCAGGGGTATTGGCTGTGACTGACCTTTACTGCCAGTCCCTTGAAAATATTCTAATGAACGCTTATGCCAGGTTCCTGAAGTCAGATTTTTTTTTTTTTGAGAGGGACAGTGAAAGGGAGAGAGAAAGACAGGATCAATTTTATTATTTAGTTTTTCATGGCTTTTGTTGCTCCAACACTTCTTTGTGTACGTGGTGCTGGGGTTTGAACTGTGTGTCCTTGCACGTGACAGGCAAGTGTTGTACCTGCCGAGCCCCCGCTCCAAGCCCTTGAGGTCAGCTTTCTACAAACCCAACTGTGTGTTCATTTTCGTTGGCTCAACAGGGCATCCATGTTAGGCTCTAGTGAATTTTACACAAGAACTTGTAAATTTGATAAGGAAGCAGGTTGTGTTTTTAGTCATCATTGGAAAAGAAAAGGAGGAATATGGGTGTGTGTGGATGCTGACTATGGAAACTTGGCCAAGGAAATGGGAGTGGTTTCTAGTACTTGGAAGATAGACTTCATCCCTTGGGATCCTATATTTAACTCTTGATTTTTATTCAGTAACAATTCTTTAAGTTTCATAGTTTCTCAGATTCTCCTCCCAGTTTCCTTCTCATCCCAGAATCATCTTTATGGGCTCCATGACTCTCGCTAAGACCCTCACTCCCGAATTTTCATGTGCTCCCTGTCTTCTGGGAAACTTTTCTATATCCTTCAGTTCCTTAAACTTGGCAAGTCTCAGCCTGAATCGATCCTTTTTCCTGCCAAACTTGCTTCTCCTCTTCTTTTCCCTGTTTCAGGAATGACACCATTCTCTATCCAGTCACCATGGGTAGAACCTGGACATTATCCTGAACTCCTCCCTGGCCCTCCCTCCTACATCCATCGGTCACAACATCCTACTTGTTTGACTCCTGAAAAATGCCTGGAGACTACCATATTCTTTCCAGCCCAGTGACTCCCTTACCCAAGTTCAGGCCAACTCTTATCACTCCTACTGGATAACTAAAATAATATCTGCCTATTTAGTTTCTCACACCAATCTCCTCCTTTCCCAATTTGACTTTCCCTCTGATGCTACAATGACTTTGAAAACCTCGGTCCCACCAAGTCTGTCTTTTTGAGATATCACATGAGGTCTTGTGGCTGACAGAACGAAGTTCAAATTCCTTAGCTTGACGTATGAAGCCAATCAAATTTACGCATAGATTTCTATCTTGACCTTCTATAAATGTCATTTCCTCTACAGGGGATACTTGATGCTTCCTGGATGTGGCTTCTTTCAAAGCTTCATGCTTTTCCACACATTGCTCCTGCCACTTGGTTTGCGCTTCCGGTGATTGCCTACTACTCCACTGATCTACAACCTCTGCTGCCTCACAAACCTCTTTCCTTACCCTTCGTGCAGCTCTTGCGGCTGACGCTCAGGGTGGTCATCCTTACCAAGTATCAGGATGTCCTCTCGAGTTCTCCAGAGTTGGCCATGGCTATGTACTCCAAGGGCGTTTGAGATGGTCAATAGACCCTCCTCACTGATGCTGACTCTGCATCTGATGGACATGTCACATGCTTTCTTGGGTTGATCCTAAGCCATGTGAACAAGGGGAAGACTCTCCTGTGTGATGGGGACCACTCTTCTTGCTTTCCCCACAGGCCCCTCATCTATGCTCCTTGCTAACACCGTGAGTGGAAGGTCGTAATATGCTAGTATTGAAAGAGAACATGTTCTAGAAATGCAGTCTTTACACAGGAAGTTCTAAACATGATTGGAAGATAGGTTTTTTTTTTAATGTATAGGTTGTAAGATTCTGAATGGTAAACTTGATGTGATTGTTCACATTTCCCTACCTATTCTTAGCTAGACTTGCATTTGTGGTCTTCATCAGTGAAGCTAAGTAATCACCTTTGAGTCACCAGGAGCCAGTGTTCCCAGGTGGTATGACAGGTGACGCAGCACTATGCGTAATGATGTAATCTGTGTTAAAAATATTCCTAGGGCACTGCAGAGGCTCAGAGATCTATGTTGTTTCCAGACAAGCAGACTTTTAAATACCAAGTGAGTAAATAAGCGTTGTTCATTTTTTAAACTCATGACGGGAGATATAAACTAGCCAGAGATGCATATTAGGGTTCTCCAAAGGAAAAAAGCCAATCGAAGCATATATGCAGCTATATAGTGAGGAATTGGCTCACGTGATGGTGGAAACTAGGAATTCCCACAGGGAAATTGGGGGTGTAGTCCCAGCCAGGGGAACTGATGGTACACATCCCGGCCCAAGGGCAGGAGAGGCCTGGTGTTCTAGGTCAGTAGGTAGGCAGGAAGACAAAGGGGCGAAGTCACCTTTCCTCAAACACTCTTTTATTCATACCCTTCAAAAGAATTGGCTGATGCCTGCTCATGTTGGGGAAGGCCATCTGCTTTCCTGAGTCCTTCTGTTCAAATGCTAATGTCACCAAGAAAGACCCTCACAGACACACCAAGAAATAATATTTAACCAGATAATTGGAGACCCATGGCATATTAAAGTTGACACATAGGGTAAACCATCACAAGCTGATTCCTGGACATAGGAAGAGATTGAACCTGGACACTGAAGAATGTTCACGTGCAGACTGGTAGTAAACAAGTATCTTATCACCTTTTCTTGACCTGTTACCTTAACTCTTCATTGATAAATCACTTTGTCTCACATGGGTTCATGATTTTTTTTAAAGAGACAGAAGGACGGTGAGAGAGAATCAATTTTATTGAGTTTTTCATGTGGCTTTCATTGCTCTGACACTTCATTGTGTATGTGGTGTTGGGGTTCGAACCCATGTCCTCACACATGCCAGGTAAGTGCCATAACAACAGACCCACCACTCCAGTCCCTGGTCATGAATTTTGTACTATATTTTTAAATAGAATTGACTATTTGACAGAACCATACTGAAATAATTTGCTCAGGACCCCACATACCTTTGGGGCAACTCTACTCTGGAAGACAATTTTATATATATTTTGCACTGCTTGGCTCTCCAAAGAGAATATTATGCATGTGCACAGCCTATATTTTATGTTGGGGTATCTCCAAGAATCTTCCAAATCTGGTGGATACCTGTCCATGTATTTTTAAAGGATGTGAGAGCAGGAGTTGAAACAGAAAAAACTCTAGGTTCACCACAAGAAAACACCCCAGAAAAAGCCAATGAAAATGTACCCATGAGGGACTGCTAAAGGTACCCTGCTGGGAAGCTCCAAGATAGAGACGTAAGTATGATTATTGATCCCCAAAACATCCTGGTACCTTCTGTTGTTATAATCCTGATGTGGGTAAATTAGAAGTCAATACGATGCCATAGAACCATCTCTAAAGGGCTTGGATTAAAAGAAATAAATATTAAGAAAGGGCATTTGGTCAAATATTTGGGGAAATGATTCGTGTGTGTAAGAACCATGTTAAAAAGGCTAAGCTGGAGAGTGAACTCTTGAAAAACCACTGAAAATGAAAATGAGGGTTTTGCTGTGCTATTTGGAGGTGGATCGTAGGGAGGGATGGAGTGTCCACACATGCGGATGATGGCATGACGCTGACAGTTGTAGGAGAGAATGCCAAGTTGCTCAATTTATCAAGGCCAATGGCCTTTAATCTGGCAAGATTGAAGCTCAAGATAGGAGATAGGAGAAATGCAGAAGGCACAGCTCACTGCTCTTAATTAATTCAAGACCCAATCCCACAAGAATTATAGCCCAGGGTCCTGAAAAGACTTGTATAAGTCCTTGTGGAATCTGCTCATTTCATTTGAAAATCAGGCCGGGAGGGAGCAGGATGCCAGAGGACTGGGGATGGGCACGTCTTATCTTGATATTTGTAACCTGGGTTCTAGAAATTATGGGCTCAGGGCCAGTCTCTGACAATGAACTAGAAATAATTATTTAAGTGTTGTAAGAGTTATGTGCACTTAGAAGGAAGTAATAAGTTTAAGTCCCATCAGTTTCAGTAAAATGAGTAATTCCAAAATACCCTTATTCTTCTTCTAAAAAATAAACTTTCTAGACTGGTGCTATGGATATTTGTCATTATTTTTCACCTTCCACTTGGACTAATTTGGGGGAATTTTCCCTTCTACACATCTTGGTGAGATATGGATCTATTTTGCATTATTACACTAAAAATAGTACAAATTCCCAATCTCTTTTTCAGCAACAGCAATGCATAGCAGGTGCTTGGAGTTTGTCCAATCAGAGGTAGCCACCAATGGCTTGAAGATGAGTTTAGATAATGCCAAGTAGTACAGATGGTGGGTGAAGGATCAACCCTGCTAATGGTTTCCAGAGGTGGTAGTAGCACTAATGTTCAAGACAGTGCCCAGATGAGTGAGATCAGAGGGGCAGTAGTAACAACTTCTGCCCTAATCTGCTCTTGCTCTTAGCTACTTGATATCTGCCCAGTTCTCCATCGCACTAGTAACTTTGTGAGCTTAAAAATAATCTTCAAGTAAATGCCTCCTAGGTATACATCAGCCAGTGTAATTTTCTGTTGATTGCAACAAGTGAATCCTTGAACAGCCATATCTGGTGTGCCTGGGTAATTTTACAGTGAATCCTGATATTAGAAAGCATTTGTCAAAGATTTTTGTGTTAAATTAAGAGCAAGATGGAGAAGAGCAGAATGCGTATTGTAGTGGGACGAAAAAGGTGTTTATGTATTCAAATGTTGAGTAATTCACCCAGATTAGTCTCTTGGGAGGATTCTAGTGATAGCTGTAGTGGGTAGAGTATTGGTCCTCCAAAGACATATGTGTTCTAATGCCTGCAAACTGTGGATATGTTATGTTAGGTTACATGGCAGCAGGGAATTATGATTGTAGCTGGAATTAAGGTTGCTAACCAGCTGTCTCTAAAATAGAGGTTTACCCTGGATTCTCTGGGTGGGACCAGTACAATTACGTAAATCCTTATAAGTAGGAGGGATGCAGGAGAGGGAGTGAGAGAAGGGGCTATGACAATAGGCACAGTGCACAAGGGAGGCTACACTGCTGGCATTGAGTGGAGAAAGGAGCCAGGAGTCTAGGAATGTAGGTGGCTTTAGCTGAATAAAACAGGAGCCATGTTCCCCACTAGAGGCTCCAGAAGGAACACAGTCTTCCTGACACCTCGATTGTAGCTAAGTGGGTCTGCGTGGAATGTCTGACCTACAAAAACATAAGATAATATATTTGTGTTTTTTGAGTTTGATACAGAAACAGGAAACTAATACACACACCATGTGTCTGCAGTTGGTCTTTCTTAGTGGAGTATAATAATTATTACACAGATTAATACACTGGCAAGAGTCCTAAGGTTCCAGTGAGGTGTATCAGGGTCACTTAAAAATGGGAAATAGGAAAGGGAAAAGTAGAGGCAATGGGACTCGGGGACACTCTTTCACACTGACATCAGAGCCATGCTATTTTAATTTATTTTACATATGGAATTCTAAGAAAGATATTTGAAAGCTATCATTGATATGACAGAAAAAGTTATTAATTATAATAATGAGATGATATTTGCTGAGCATTTATATGTGTCAGACACTGTTCTTAGTATTTTACATATATTACCTATTTAGTCTTCCGGATAGCTGTAGCTAAGTGTTATCTCTATGGATGAGGAAACTGAGATCCAGAGGATTTAAGTAACTCAACCAAGCTTCTACAGCTTGTACATGGCAGAGTTAGTATTTTAACTTAGGTAGTCTGATTCTACAGACTGTGCTCTTAGTCAAGTAGATTGTTTGGAAAGAAAAATATATGTGGTACAATTTAGAAACCAAACATAGTTTATATAATGGAAGATATTTATTTGGGAAAGAAGCGAAAGTTTATGCTTGGATTAATAAACATAATTACATCAAAATATTGGTATTTCCAGGGAATTAATCTAGGTACTTGTTGGGTCATTGTAGAGAGGTATTTCCATTGAGTGGAAAGTCACCAAATTCTGGATATAGTTTGAGTCTAAAATTCTAGGACCATATGATAACAAAGTCCTTGGTACAACAGAATTGGCTGTGTCATGTCATTGTGACCGCTTTGTCATTGGTAGCAGCATAAAAGAAGAGCTAGTTTTGGTAGGGAAGAGTTGATTTAAGGTCTCTTTCACGTGTTAGATTTTAAAAGTTAAAGGCTAATGAGCACAGGGCCAAATATTCCAAAGCATCAGTGTTTAGCTTTAAACAATCCCATCTTCTCACTTGGCAGAGGAAATCCTAGACTCACAGATTGAGCTTCAGGGTAAGACATTCAGGCTGTAGGGACTGTGTTTTATCCTAATGGAAATGAGTGTCTGTAGCAGCTTTAGAGCGCAAACTGATGTAATGAAACAGATTGCATTTTTGAGAGTTGAGTATTTCAGAGGAGGAGAAATTGGATCAGGACTAGCAGTTGTTACAAAGACCCAAGTTTGAGAGTCACATTTCTGGGCCAGAGAACACAGAGCCAGAAGATTTGGGCTGAGAGGAGAAAGGAGAGGGTGGAGTTCAGGACAACACCCAAGTGAGGGTTGGGTGGGGTGGAGCTGTCCAGAACGGGCGGTGCTGGTGCCCACAGGCTGCAGGAACATCAGGCCACAAGAAGATCCATGGGGAAGCGTGTCTGGGGAGGAGTCCTGTGGGAAGTGGGTTATAGTCTTGGATGACTTCACAGATGGGTTAGTCAGAACTGGGTCAGGAGCTGGAGGTCAGGCATCAAAACAGGTGGAGACCCATAATCCTACCCGACCTGTGATCTGGGGACCGGGCGAGGACCATTGGATGAGAGCCTGCCTACGGCATGAGTCTGGTTTCTGAGTGAGAAGTTGGCTTCTGGGTAGGCTCAAGACAGCAGAGAGAGGTGTGTCTCTTGTCCATGAATCCCACTGGCCAGGAAAACCATTACTACCAGCTCATTCCCTTCTACTTCATGACTCCAACTAGATATGAGGGAAAAAGCACAATTCTAGGAGATTAGCTCTCTTTTGAAAATGTCTTCACTAGCCACCATCTCCCTCTAGGCCATCAGATTAAACTAGTCACTATCTCCAGAAATTCAATTACATCTACATACTCCTCTAAGACAACCATCTGCCCACAGGTTGTATTTTGATCTGTCAGTCTTTTTATTTCTTATCAATCCATAGCTCTTTTCCCACACAGGAAACTGAGTAAAATAATTCAAATAAGTCAAACTGAATGATAGTTTTAGGTGACTCTTACTGAGGGCTTACAATGTATCAAGTCATGGGGCTAGGTATTTTTATTTCAATAAACACAATTTATATTCAGAGCATATTTAAAATAAAAAAGAATCGTGAGCCACACATTGATAGTACCCATAGTATATCATTACCTTTATTTCCTTTTTTTCATGTCATATTGCTTTGGTTGAACAGCGTTATTTTTTTTAAGAGAGAGAGAAAAAGAGAATCAATTTTTATTTTTATTTAGTTTTTCATTGATTTTCATTGCTCCAACACTTAGTTGTGCATGTGGTGATGGGGTTCGAACCCTGGTCCTTGTGCATGCCAGGCAAACACTGTAACCACTGAATCACTGCTCCAGCCCAAACGACGTTATCTTTCTGCTGCCCTCACATCTTCTCAACACTGATTTGTATTCTCTTTCTGAACCCCAAATTGCTTCAGGAAACTCTCATCCTGATTCTGTGTCATCTGCCAACACTTTTTCTTATGATATCACCAAGGAGGCACATCTTAGCTGTTCAGTATGGCATAGAAAATACATGTCTAGATATTGTTAGGCAACTGATTGTACTACAATTCCAAATTCCAGATACTTTTTTTTTGTACTGGGGATTGAACCCAAAGTTACTTTACCGCAAGGCTACATCCCCAGTCCTTTTTATTTTTTATTTTGAGACAGGATCTTGCTAAGGTACTTAGGGCTAAATTGCTGAGGCTGGCCTAGAACTTGCAATCCTTCTTTCTCAGCCTCCAGAGTTTCTGGGATTACAGACCTGGGTCACCACACCCATCTATACATATGGGTTCTGCTAATATATGGGAAATTGGGATTATAGATAAATCTTAGAACCCTAAACTGATAAAATCTGGTGAGGGCCAGAGACCATCTAAGCAGGCTAATGTTCCAGAGGCCGATAATAATAAAGGCTAATAGTAACTGAACATATACTATTTTCCGGCATTGGGTTAAATCAATGACTTTCAAGCAGGGATGATGTCAGGAGACTTGAAAAGGTCTGGAGACATTTAGTCGTCATAGCTGATGGGGCGGTATACACTGGTCTCTAAGGGACAGAGGTTAGAAATCTTGCCAAATGTCCTACAATGCAGAGGACATCCCCACGACTATTTTTTCCTAAACTAAAATGTCAATTATACTAAGGTTGAGAAGCTTTGTGTTAAGCTCTGTGCTTTCTAACTGCCACGAAGAGAGCAGCTTTCCTTCTCCCGGCCCTGATGTCATGATCTTCTGTTTCCCCTCAGGCCTAGAGCAATGGAATTGACTGACCATGGACTGAAATCTCTAAAAGCATGAGCCAAAAATAAATTTTTTTCTCCCTTGAAAAAAAACAACAAAACTTTGGTTACACTCTTTGTGTTTAATCATCAACTAATCCTATTAAGAAGGTCTTATGACTACTACTACTATCACTGTATCCATTTTATAGATGAGAAAACCGAGGAGCAGGCACATGAAGCAATTTGTTCAAATTCACCAAGCGAGAATGTAACAGAACTCAGCAACTGTCCCAAGTTTGGTCAACTCCAAAGCCTGTGCACTTGGTCACTTTGCTGGAGATTGACAGTTCAGATAAGCGTTGGGTGTGGGGGACAGGAAAAGGAGTATGGCCTGGGACTGATTCTCGACATGTCTGAGGAGTCCAGGGAGTCCTGTGACCCAGTAATCTCCAATATTTTCTACCATTGCAAGAGAACACAAAACTTAGGCCCTACGTGTTGGGAACAGGGTCTCCTAGGGATCTTATCTTGACTGTTCTCAACTGAGCTGAGCTGGAGAAGTCAGGACCATCATCCCACTGACTTGAGCATGGTGACCGCATGACTCTGACCTCTGCAGTTTTGGAATGGAGTGCAGGGAGGAGGCTGGCTGACAGCTGGAGGCACCATGCTTACAGGCAAGTGAGTGGTACTGCAACTGGCCAAGGGTCAGGCCTTCTCTAACTTCATCTGCAATCATACTCTGGCAAAAGCCTGGACTCAGGCCTGCCACATAGTAGGCCCCCACAGAGTAAATGAATACATAAGTGGGCGAATAAATATGTCCTCTCTGAGGTCAAAACTTAGGCCACAGTGAAAGAGGGGAAGCAGGCTGAGCCCATGGGTGAAGCACTGATCGATGGGATGGTGCCAAGACCTCAAGAGGGGCCAGCAGAGCAGCATCTGGAACTGTGTCTCATAGAACACAAGTCACAGAAGGCAGCAGGGAGGTCAGGCTTCAAGCACCTTGGAGACTTGACTAATTTTTGGACTGTATCATTGGAATGCTTTGGCAACCAGCCTTTAAACTTAGTGACCTCTAGCCCTAGCGCTGTCAGAGCCTAGAGTCTTCATCTCCAAGACCTCCCCTGGGTAAGGGCTGAGGTCATGGATGGACTCAGGAATTTAGTTTATTGTTCTTGAGGTGGGAATAATTCTCAATATTCTGGTTTCCCCTTTCTAGGCCATTTCAAAGCCTATATTTATACAGGAAAACTGGCTTCATGGAATTCATTGAAACCAGAGAAAGTCACATAACTTTGGGATCTTTGTTGTTTTTACTCCTCTATGGAAGAAAGGGGAGGAAGGGGCAAAGGAACAAAAGAAACCAAAACTCATTGATGGTTTATTTTGGACTAAGAGGTTTTCATGGTCAAATTAGTGGGGGTGGTAGAGTGGTCCCCCCTCGAAGTTTGGGTGAGAGAGACCTGGGCCACTACTGAATTGGGGATGTGTCCTAACCTCCCTAAATCTCAGCTTACTCATTGGTAATATGTGGATATTTACACCTACTTTGTAGAGTTGCGATGAAGATCTAATGAGCTAACACCCCAAATACACTTAGTTCAGTGAGTGGCCAAATGTCAGTGCTCACTAAATGTTAGCAAGCATGGTCACTATTGTAAATTCAACGGTCTCCACCACCCTGGGAGGTAGGACTCAGTGTTTCCGTTTGTGCACGAGGAAGCCATGGCTTGGAAGGGTTATTGTAAAGCAGCTTTATTCTCAGTTCCTCTGGCAAGTCTCTGCTGACCTCCAGGCCAGGTCAGGTGCCCCTTCTCTGTGTTGCCCCAGGCTCCTGCACTTCCCTCTCAGTTTAATTGCAGGATGATGGGAGTGCCCATTGAAAGACACAGTCCCCATCACACTGTAGGTCCACGAGCACAGCTCTGTGTCCTGAGCATCACTCTCTGCCGTGTTCCCAACAGCTAACTCAGAGCACTGGAAAGTGGACTCTATCAGCTGATGGAGAGGCCATGCAAGACTATTTGAACCAGAGGTCCAAATGGTTTTGTTTCTTTGTCATAGTGAAGGTATGTGTGCCTGCGCATGTGCACATGATCCTTTCTTAGGAATGATGAGTGAAGTAGGTGGCTGGAGATAGATAACCCTTCAATCTTGCCAAGTCTCTTCTCTTTGGTGAAACTAGCAGAGCTACACAGTCTTTTCTCCTTCTCCTTGATGTCTATTCCTCTCCTCCAGTTTCTAAGGAATCCAGGGCACGACTTGATGTGCAAAAGTGCCATCTGTCTGGGAGGAATTGGAAGTCAGTTACATGCTTTCTCAGTGTAGAAATATGTAAATCACAATGGGTCCCTTGCAAGTTACAGAGAAGCAATGGCTGATTTCAGCACAGGGTGCTTAATCTTTCAACAACTCAGTTTGTTTCTTCCACTTCTTATTTCCAGGACATCCAGTTCTCCCGTCTCTATGATGATTGCTTAATATGGGACCTTTGCCCGCTGCTAGAGGTTGAGCCTATCCCTGTACGGGAGCTAGCTATCTCTCATTCACTCATTCATTCAACCCTTTGAGTTATTCTGTGAAGGGTCCTGGGCTAACAAGTTTGCATAAAAGGAGATGCACCCCTGCCCTCTTGAGTTTGTGATTTGGTGGGAGATAGAGTCACACCAAGGAATCCATAATTGTAAATAAATATAAGTGCTCAGGAGGAAAACAGAAAATATTTGCAGAATTGACCTCGACTGGATGGTTAGGGAATACTTTCCTGAGGAAGTGAAACTGACCAGGGATCTAAGAGTGGATAGGAGGTGACTGGTGGTTGGCAGTGGGAGAATATTCCAGATGGAGGAACCAGCACATGCCAAGTGTTGGTAGAGAATTGGGGGTAAAAGAAGGCTGCTTGGGATCAACATTAAAGCTGGAGGCCCACAAGATGGACAGAGAGGCAGTGGTAGACTGGGGCCTTTTAGGCAAAATAAGGATTTAGCGTGTATTATAAGAAAAGGGGAAAGCACAGAAGGGTCTTAAGAAGCTGTGGGATATGATTGGGTTTATTTTTTAAAAATATCATTCCAGCTGATATGGGGAGAATGAAGGATGCTTGACAGGAAGTGGGGGGACTTATGATGAGACAAATGGGGCTGTCCAGGGAGATATTTTGAATGCTTGGATTCAGTGTGGGTAATGGAAGTGGGTACCAGAGCATGGGCATAGGGGGAGCATCAGGAGGACGTGGGGATTGGGGTAAACGGTGGTGAAATGGAGATCGGTGGGTTTTGGGTTTGGAAACTGGAAGGATTGTGGAGTCTTAGAGATGCCAAGATCACTGAGAGAGGGTGAGGCTGGTTGGGTGGAGGGAGGCAGATGAGGACCTGGCCTCTGGCCACAGAGCCTGTGGGACATCAAGTGTAGATGCTGGTAGGCAGTTAGTTGTATGTGTGCACTGTTCCCACTCTGAGGTCTTTAGAGAACCATTCTGGGACTCAATATCTCCAGCTGAGCTTCTCTGTTGTCTGTTTTGATTAGAATAAAGATAGATGCCACCTACCTGTTTTGGTCAGACCATGGTCAAAGTGGTTTCCCTCCTTTTCTTTCATGGTTTTCAAGTGAGAAAATGTGGTCTTCCCAACAAGAGGTGAACCTGGTTCTATTTATCACTGGTGTTAAAGAGATAGAATGAAGTTCCAACTTGAAAGGGCTTCATCTGAGCCCTGAGGCAACATCTTTTCTCAGAGGGAGATCTCTGAGCCTGGCACAGAGGTGGCAGGAAGGGAGCTCTTAAGTCAGGGTAGCATCTATCTTAATTCTAATCAAAGGAACACAGTATGTTTCTTTGGTAATTTTAAATAATAATATTCATTTGCTTATTTCATTTAGCAAATTTTTTTCAGCAGATTCTGATGACACATAGCTAGTAGGACAGATAGGGTCTCAGCTTTTGTAAAGATTGTACTCTGGTTTGAATTAGGCAATGGGCAAGGAAACAGATTTGGAAACAAGATGATTTTGATGATAGTAGGGAAAGCCTCTCTGAGGAGTGACATTTGAGGGGGGACCTGACAGATGAGCCAGCCAGTCATGCAAAGGGCAGGATGGAGGTTGGGGGTAGCTGTGGAATCAGCCACGTGTGGGTCCTGAGGATGCATTTTTCAGGAATGGAGAAAAGGCCAGGGTGTTGGCTCAAAGAGCCAAGGGAAGAGTGATGGGAGACAAGATTGTGGAGGCCACAGGGGCCAAATCAGGTTGAAGTTTGTAGGTTATGAAAGATTTTGCTCTAAGTACATTGGGGACATACTAAAAGTTTTAAGGCAGGGGAATGATCTTCCATGATTTGTTATCTAAGAGGATTATTCTAGCTGATAGTGGTGGTCACTGGCTTTCAAGGCTTTCTTCTGTGGACTTAGGTAGGATACAAATACCCATACCCAGAGGACTTTAGAATTACTTATGTTATTTAGTGCTCACCCCACCTACCATTACAGCTATTTTCCAAAACTAAGAAGGGTGACTAGAATATCTCCATCCATTAAATAATCTATACATTTGATTTCTCTTATCTTCTAGTGTCATTGCTTTTGTTGTTGTTTTCACCATTTAAGTCATTGACCAATGAGTGATTTGTGTTATGCCTAGGGAGACCCAGTAATAAAGATTGAAAGATGTACAAATGTCCACTCCTCTGGACATCCAGGTGAGTTTGCAGTCTAGGTCTCACCAGTAACAGACATCTAGGTTTTGGGAAATATTCCTGAAAGGTCGAACTGCATTTTTTCAAAGGTGTGAAAAGGCAGGAATTGTTTAGGAAAAGCCAAGTCATTCACTGTGTCTGGAACATATCTGAAGTGCTGGAGTTGTGATATAGCAGGAGGGACGCTGAGAGATGAGAGAAGAAAGACTGCTAGGTAGGATTTGGCCTAAGGAAGGCTGTAGTGCAAAAGAGGGACATACTCACATGTGTGCTTTAGAAAGATCACCATGGCTAAGGGAGGGGGCTGGATTAAAGATGGCGAGGCTGGAGAGAAGAAGAAGGATTAGAGCAGGCCACCGTTATCCCAGAGAGCAATGATCAGTCCCTGGATCTAGGAACAGAAATTGGGGTGGAGAGAGAAGAACAATATAGTGGCTATTTAGATGGTAGAGGTGGCAGCTTCATGTGACTGTTTTGATGTACAGGGAGCAGGAAAGAGGCAGAGGCAGATTGGGAGAATTCTATGATTTGTGGTAGAAGAGACTGGAAGGACAGCAATGTGACAATAGATTGTTATGCTATTAAAATACCTTGCTACAATGCTGTAGAAAATAAATTGGAAGGCATTGTAGATTGAAAAAAAAAAGCTTCAGTTCTCCATCCCCTCCTGCAATTTTGCCCCCTTGATATGTATCTTCCAAGTTCCTGGAATCTTAAGATGGGAGTGGATTTCCTCACTGCTTGAATCTGGGCTGGCCCTGTAGCTAGCTTTCTGGCCCACAGAATGTGGAAGAAGTGATGTTGCGCCAGTTCTGAGTCTAGGCCTCTAGAGGCCTGTGGGTGTGACTATTTTGGAATCTTGCCTAGCTGCCATATGAACAAGGTAGCCTGCTGGTGATTATAGAGGCCACGTGTAGCCCAAATAAGCCTTTCCAGCTGAGGCCGTCCTTGACCAGCCAGGTCCCAGTTGACCAAGTGGCTGCCTGAAAAGCTGATCCACAGAATCAGGCGCTAAGCAAGCGACGGTCGTGTTAAGCCACTAAGCATATGGGTGCCCTATTAGAGAGCAAAGGTGAAGTGATACGGATAGTTAGGAAATCAATTTGGGAGTGTGCAGCTGTCATCTTATTATATAAATTTTACAGGACTCTGGTGCTGTTGGAGGATTAAGTTAAAATAAGAAGCCTCTTGAACACCATCTCATGAAGTTTCAAGAAAGTTTTATTTATTGAATCATTCAGTGTACATATTTTCCAAAGTGCGTGTCAACCCTTTGATGACCTTATCCCTGTCAAAAGGGGGTTGCGCTAGCCTTGGAAGATACAAGGTAAACAACACTCCTGGTTTGCCTGGGATACTCTTAAAAGTCCCACATCCCTGCAGAGCCTTCAGTCGCAGACAAGCCTGGACACCTTACACCTGGACAACTGGTCACCTTACACCTCTACCATACTTCACTGTTTGCAAGGCCTCTGTACCCACATTCAGCAACCCGTATCTGATAGCAAGGGTGGCTTTATTGCTGCCTGTTTTATAGTCTCTGCAGGTCCAAAGTGCCCACCCAGGATCCCCAGCTAGAAGGCAGAGAAGAGAGGAATTGAACCTGAATTAGCCTGATGTGCATGCCTGAGCCTGTTTCTCTAACTCTCTGCTTCTGGGGTGTCTACACCAGCCTTTCATATTAGGCCATCAGGTTGGGGGCTACATCCCAGACACAGTCCCCAGCAAGGCACAGCTCTCCATTCCAATGGTTTACAAACACATCCAGCGAGTTCTGACACCAGAAGACAAGAGCCTTGGGCTTATTCACTCTGTAGCTCCCTCTACATAGAACAGTGGTTCAGGCCTCTGACAACTCTGATCTCACCCTCAGAGGCAGAAAGAGCTGCCACCTCAGATCTGAAAGTGGCCATATCGATGAGATGCAGCTCCAGGGACAGAAGGATCCAGAAAAAAGATGAGACACGGGAAGGGACAAGGACAGGAATAGAGAACTGGTTTCATCTCTTTCAGGAACCTTGTTGGTTCTTTCTCGTGAACTCTTTGTTTAAAAAAAAACCATTTTTCATACATTCAAAATTCCAAGCTGCTGAAAATTTCCTCCTGTGATGAGACGCATTCAGAACAAAACGTGCGGCCTGATTTGTCTTTCCCTGAAATCAAAGGCAGTATTCTAAAGAGACTGCATTTGCCACACAAAGGTGGCAGATGTTTGTAGAGATTATAGCTGCACAAGCATTCTGCGTGCTCAATCTTGGGATCATTTCAGTTTTGAAAAGAGAAACAGTTTTGTGTCATTCCTGAATGGCGGGGGAAGCTTCTGATACCACCAGCCCGGAGCCATGTCCCAGGTGGGTGTGGCTGAAGGGAGGTATGCTAGCCGGGACTAACATACTCTGGCTGTTCTGCCAAGCAGTTTCTGAGAAAGGCTGGAATTCTTTTCCTTTGGGTGCTGGGGATCAAATCCTAAGGCCTCACACATGTTAAGTGCATGCTCTATATCTGGGCTACAACCCCAGCTAGTACCTGAGCAAGACTAAGCTAAGGCACAGTGCAAGTGGGGTGAGTCAACTCTCCTGGGGCTCCGCGAGCACCCTCAGCATCCAGTGCTGAGCTATGCAGGGTCTTCAAGAACCACAACCCTAACTACTAGTTAGCTAGTTTCTAGCCTAGACCCACATTCAGAAAGCTAGTTCCAAAGCTGACCCAGCTGTTAACTTCCCCAAAGCGTTCACCTTATATTTCCTTCTCTTGACCTCCTGTGGCCAAGGAGGGGACCATCTCCCAGATTTCTCCCCTTCACTCATCCAGGGGTTGAACAGCCACAGAGTCCTGTGCATTCTATCTCCAAAAATGGAACTGAAACCCATTCTCTTATTTCCCTCCACCATGCAGATTTCACCCCTCTCTCTACCCCACCTACCGGAAACATTGTCACACCTCCTACGCTGTTTTACAATGATCTGTTCTCAGGTCTATGCTGGGAAGTAAGTACTGATGCCAGATTAAGCTTTGGTTCCTCTGCCATTAGCACAGGGTCTGCATCTATTTGAGCTTCACTGACTGTCTTCAGTGAATGAAATGATCGTGCGAAAGCTGGATATTCCTTAACCATGTCCCACTACACTCTTCAGACCCCACTGTCTGCCTCTGTTGGTGTATGCCCCATTTCTAAAAAACAGAGACAGCTCCTATTCCTCTCCAAGGCCCAGAGCCTATGTCACCTCCTCCAGGAAGCTTTCCTGACACACTGGATGGGCTGCTCGTTGGCATTTTTCTCCACACTTCAGCACATAGTGTGCTTGAGCACATGAGAAGCTGTAATTCAGGACTAGGTGCAGCTTCTTTCTTGTTTGCCTTTTCCAGGGATGGCTGGCAGATTGCATTTCAAGCTGCTGTTGTTCCTATTGTTGCCGCTGGAAATGGCGTTGAGTTGGGTTCTGGGGTGGCTTATCACCATCAGCTGGTACAATTCTTGTCCATCAGGAGTGCAGACTCTTTTCCCTACCAGTAGTAAATCTAAGGGCTATGTCATGTGTGTGCGCGTGCACATGGACATGTGAGTGCACGGGTGTGCACGGACCCTGCTGGCTGCTGTGGCTTCTGGAGCGTTAAGCTTGGCCAGTTCAGAGGGGCTAAAGCTTATTACTGACCCGAAAGCCTTGGAGGAGAAGGGGCTGAGATTGTCCTTCAGGCTCGATTCTGTCCTTTGGGTTAGGCGGTGGGTGGATTAGGAAGGTCTCTCTTGTCACAGCCTGCTTTGTGCCAGACAGATGGTAGATGTGAGGTGTAGGACTCTGAGAGTCACTGGTGTGGATTTGGGGTTTAGAAAGACTGGGTTGGAATGCCCCACACCAACACTTACTAGCTGTATGATTGGGGGAAAATTACTCAGCCTTTCAAAATTCCTGTTTCTTTAGTTATAAAGGGGCATTCAGACTAAGTTTCATCCTTTGTACAGTTGCATGATGCACCAGATTAAGTATTTAAGTTTAATTTTAATTTTTGATAGTGGCATCAAGCACATGGAATGGGCCATCTTAAGCATTTTTAAGTGTGCTGTAAAGTTGTGTTAAGCACGTTCACATTGTTGGGTAACAGGTCTCCAGAACTTTTTATTTTGCAAAACTGAAACTCTATGCCCATTCAACTACTTCCCATTCTCCCCTCCCCCAACTCCTGGTAGCCACCATTCTATTTTCTGGCCGTATGAATTGGACTATTTCAGATTCTTTCATGTAAGAGGAATCAAATAATACTCACTTTATTGAGACTGGTTTATTTCACTCAGCTATTTTCATGATGCAGCATGCATCAGAATTTTCTTCCTTTTTGAGGCTGAGTACTATTTCATCTTACGTATAGATTCCATTTTTCTTATCTGTTCGTCCGTTGATGGCCACTGGTGCTGCTTACACATCTTGGCTGTTGTGAATAGTGCTGCTTCGTTCAGGGCTGGACAGGTATTTGAGATCTTGCTTTCAGTTCTTTTGGATGTATGCCTAGAAGTGGGATTGTTGGATCATACGGCAATTCCATTTTTAACTTTTGAGGCATAGTCATACTGTGTTCCATGGCAGTTACATTTACATCTCCACCAACAGTGCACAAAGGTTCTAAAATACCCACAACCTCACCAACACTCATTAATTTCTGCTTTTGGGTTGATCGCAGCCATCCCAATGGGTGTGGAGGGAATATCTCATTGTGGTTTTGACTTAAATTTTCCTAGTGATTTGTGACGTTGAGCACCCTTTCCGATGTTCGTTGACTGTTTCTCATCATCTTTGTAGAAATATCAGTTTATGTCTTTTTGACCAATTTTTAAATTATTTGTTTTGTTCAGTTGTAAAAGTTCTTTTTATATTCTGGATATTTACGTTTTATCAGATGCACAATTTGCAAATATTTTCTCCCTTCCTGTAGGATGTCTTTTCATTTGGCTATCTTTTTTTTAACTAGGCATAAGATTTTTATTATATTTCATCAACATATGAAACTTTAAAAAATTATTTTTGATTGACACATAATAATTGTACATACTTGTAGGGTGTAATGGGATGCTTCGGTTCATACCTCGTGTAATAATCCAATCAGGGTAATTAGCATACTCATACCTCAAACTTTGATTCTGTCTTTTGCTGCATGGGAATTTTGAATTTTGATGTAGTCCTATCTATCTATCTATCTAATCTATTTATTTGTTTATTTATTTTTTGCCACCTGTGCTTTGGGTGTCATATCCAAGAAACAATAGCCAAGTTCAATGGTATGAAACTTCTCCCTGTATTTTCTTCTAGAAGTGCTAGATTCTAATCTTTCCTTTCTTTCTCTTTTTGTACTAGGGATTGAACCCATATCCCTAGTCCTTTTTATATTTTTATTTTGAGACAGGGTCTCACTAAGTTACTCAGGGCCTCACTAAGTTGCTGAGGGTAGCTTTGAACTTTCGAACTTCCTGGCTCAGCCTCCCGAGCTGCTTGGATTACAGGCGTGCACCACTGTGCCTGACTGATTACTGTAGCTTTTACTATTAGTTTTGAAATCAGGACTCATGAACACCTTGCCCCCTAACTTTGTTCTTTTTTTCAATATTGTTTCGACTATTTGGGGTCCTGTGAGGGTTCCACATGAATTTAAAGATGAGTTTTTCTATTTTTGCAAAAATATCATTGGTATTTTGATAGAGATTGCACTGCATCTGTAGATCACCTCGGATAGGGAAGAGGTATTAGCGATATTGACTTCTAATCCATGAGTGTCAGATGTATTTCATTTATTTGGTCATTTTCACTTAATTTCAGCTATGTTTTATGGTTTTCAGTGTAGAAGTCTTTTTCTTTCTTGGTTTATTCTAAAGTGTTTTTAGTTTTGGGACCATTGTAAGTGGAATTGTATTCTAGTTTCTTATGGAAATTTGACTGAGTTTTGGGTGTTGATTTGGTATGCTGCAACTTGGCTGAGTTTATTTATTAAGCAATTTAAATGTTTAACTGGACTTATCTCATCTAATCTTCAGAGCCACCCAGTGAGTATACATCATTACCTCTTATCTTACAGATGAGGGAACTGAGGCTCGAAGTGCTTGGGTAGCGTGCCCGAGGTCACTTGGTTGGAAAGATCACAGCCTGGATGAAAGCTCAGCAGCCTAACTTCACATCCATTTTAGCCATGGCACTCATTAATCATCTGATAAAGAGTTCTGTAAGGATTATATGAGTTAATTTAAAAAATGCCTAGCAAAAGACCCTAAATGCTCAATAAGTTATTGCTTTATTTTATATACTTGAAGGAAACTTCATTGAGCATGCTACACAGAATATTCCAAGTAAAAAGAATTCAAAGACACTTTTTCCTAAAGCATATTCCAGTAAAAAATATTTCAATTATATGAATAATTTTTAATTTTTAAAAAAAACATTTTGGTATTGGAGATTGCACCCCAGGGTCCTTTAGCATTGAGCTACATCCCCAGTTCTTTTTATTTTGAGACAGGAACTCCTGAGTTGTTTAGGACCTTGATAAGTTGCTGAGGCTAGACTTGAAGTTTTGATCCTCTTGCCTCAGCCTCACAAGTTGCTGGGGATTACAGGGATGTGCCACTGTGCCTGGGGATAACTATACATTCTTAGAGATCTCAGGACTCAAAATAGACTTACATTAGGAATATAAGACAAATCAGCAGTAGGAATATGAGAATGGGGGAATTTTGTATAAAAAGGCATGTAGTTCTTTTAGGCAACTTGGACCCCAAGTTCAGAAATCCAGCTGGGGACTGTATTATCTGGTAATTCTGCACCCATGGACTGCCATTCTGCAACTCACTAAGTCCAAGAAATCGATTTCTCTCTTTGCATGTGTTCCTTAACACTGATTATATTGTTTAATTCAGGAAAAGAGGGAGGAGTAGACCCACGGTTCAGTGCTTAGTATGTTCCTCAGTTACTAAGTGCTGTTACGGGGTTCTAGCTGAGTCCTCCCGGACACAAGTACTGCTCATCACTGGAGTGCACTACTCCAGGGCAGAGCGGGGACCCTGCCACGGCTCCAGACCTATGCTGCGCTTTCTCCTGGCTGCTCGGGTTGTCTGTGGTTGTGGGGTGGGGACGGTGCCAGACAGAGGCTGTGTCCTCACTTGATGGTGGCCCCTGTAAGGCTGCACTACAGGACCCCAGCCTTCCAGGGCCACACCCGGCCCCAGAATCTTCCTGCCTGGTGCATTTCTTTAGGGAAGTCTCTCAGATCCTTGGTTAGAAAACCAAGAGTGAACAAGTCTTCCGCTTTCAAGATAACCCTCTCATTAGCCAAAAGGCTAGAATGAAGGGAAAGCGGTGGCGGAAGGGACCCTGACATGCCACACTCATGTTCTGGCCTTGCTTTTTTTAGAAAAGGAACTCTTTCCCATGGCTAGAGGAGAAGTCAGACTTTCCTGTTCCTCTTGGGCCAGGCATGAAGCAATTTTCAACCCTGATGTTGACACCGGGTCAAACCCTCAGACTGTCTCCCTGGATGAGGCTCCTGGACTTCTGAGCTTGGAACTTTCCAACAGAAAATGACCGATTGACCACAGTAGCAAGAAGCGCGTGTGACCTTAGTGGAGGGGAAGCAGAAGCTGGGGACAGAAGCAGAAAAAGAGACTCTGGTGTCACCCAAGTGGGCTTGACCCCTCCCCCCATTTCATGGCTTGGTGGCTGGGAGGTTCTGGACAAGTTGCGTAACCTTTCTGAATCTCCGTCTCCCCTCCAGGAAAATGGGGGAATAGTCCTATATATACAAGGGACAGGGAAAAAGAGAAAATCTACTCAGAGAGCTCAGGGGAGGGCTTGGCACATAATAAGCTCTCCGGAGATGTCAGTCACTTGTAAGGTTATTGCAGGTTGCATCTGAATCCTTAGTTGGAGCAGCCATGTGAATACATGACGTGAGGTAGGACTGTGAACCTGGACAGGAAGAGGGTTCAAAGAAGTCTGGGTTCAAATCTCAGCTCTGTCAATTCCCAGTAAGCAGTATGAGTTTGCAAAAGTTAATTCTTTACTTTGAGCTGGATTACTCCCCTGATCCTTTTCTCGCTTGGTTCTTGATGGGAAAGGGTGGGAGGAAAATTGGGTAAAATAATTTATGTATGTGCCAGGCAGATGGTAGATGTACACTCCGTGTTCCTATTATTATCAAGTAAATTCCATTCTCTGGACGGTCTGAACTTTTGCGGATCTGATTATCAGGAAGTATGTGAAGATGGGTCAGTTCTTTGGCTCTGTATGCCTATAGAGAGAATCAAAAGGAAAAAATTAAGGTCATAGTGGCTTTCTTAGTTGGACTACTCCCTTCTTCATACTCTTAGTGCCTGACTTATTTAAGGCTCCTCACATATATTTGTCAAATTCAGGAAAGCTTTGTTAAATCCAACATAGTTTTATATGGGCAGAGCTGGCTTGGTAGGCAGGACCCCAGGCTTGGCAGAGCCCTGTGTCATCTTGAAACTCTTAATTTTGAAGCAAGGACCCTTCATTTTCATCTTGGACTGGGCCCAAAAATTATATGAAAGGTGCTGTGTACAGGCAAATAAAATATCAGCAGAAAATTGAAAGGGCTATACTTTCCTTCTTTAAATTTTCCAGTGGCTTCCCATCTCACCTGGAAGAAAGTTGAAGCTCCATATGTGGCTTAACAGGTATCGCCTGATCTGTCCGCAGCCTGCTTTTTGGATCTCTGTGACTGTGAACTCCAGCCACTCAGGTCTGTCCCTTTATCAGGTGAGCTCTCTGCCTCCCCCCAGCTCATCCGTGGTTGGCTCAGTTCTTTCCTCAGCTCCTTAGGAAGGCCCCTCCCTGACCACTCCCAGCCACATCTTAGCCCACCGTTCAATAGCCACATCCCCACCATGCCTTCTGAAAGGAGCTTATTGGCTTATTTGTTTATTTTCTGTCTCCCCCAATGGGCCAGACTTGTTGAAGGCATCAATCTTCCCATCCTGTCCCCTGCCTCCTTTCCAAGGCATTGCCCAGTCCTCGGCACACCGTAGGTCTTCAATAAACATTGACTGAAGAATGATGAATGGATTTGGCAGACTTGGGGCTTTCATACTAAAATGCTGATCTATGGCAAGGTGGGAGCTGATTGGGCACCAGGCATCCAAGGTGGGCGTGAGAATGACTGTGGGGTCCAGAACCCTGCAGGTGAGCAAGAAGCTACGGTTCCCACGGCCTCCTGGCAGCAGAGGCTGTGGAAGGCACAGCCTCCTGGGGCAGGTCCCCGCAGTGGGAATCCATTCTGTGGTTGGAGATATAGAAAGGTGAGCTTGCTGGTGTGAACCTGGAAGTGCGAAACAGTGGATTACATGCTGCTAACCCACTTTACAGAAAAGAATATGGAGACTGAGAGGCGGAAACTTACTCCGTAATAATAACAATGAACGTGAAATCCCCAAAGTAAACAAACCAAGAAAACAAGCATAAACAAGGCAGCAAGGGCAGATAGTGCAGTGCTGAGACCTCAGTACATGTGTGCATTCACTAAGTGAATTTTACCCATAAGGCACTTAGGACTGTTGCTGGCACAAGTAAATGGCCAACAAATAGTCACACATTAAAGGCCGGTCCCTTGAGCTCTTCTGCTCTTTCAGGAAACTTGCAAGGTCCTAACTTGTATCATTTCACTTAATCCTCCCAGCCACCTGGTGAGACAGAGCTGTGCTGATCTGTCCCCAATTTATAGATGAGGATATGAAGACCCAAGCTAGAGAGTGGCAGAGCTGGGATGTGGCCCCAGTCCTGCTGAGTCTGGGGCTGGGTGCCTGGACACTGCAGTGGGTGGCAGTCAGAGGCACAGCTGGCCTGGCATCTCTGAGCTCTTTCCCGGGCCAGGTCTGGGGCTGCTCTGAGTGGGAAATGCTGCTGATTCACCTTTGCTCTGCTGGGAAGCTGCCTTACTCACGGGGCCATTCATGACACAAGCATCCTTTGCATCTCACCTGTGATGGTTCTGTTGTGGACGCTGCAGGGACATAGTGAAGTCAGGTGTTTCCTGTGTGTTAGGGCAGCAGGTAGAGGGACTGGAAGAAGATGGGACGCAGTGGAGAGCTGATTAGCGTGGCCTTACCTTGCTTACTGTTCCTCTAGGTCCTGGTCACTCCATGGTGGGTGCAGCTTGCCTGGGGATGATTGGCTGGCATCCTGGATGAGACTGGGCAGGCCTTTGAACCCAGGGGGCCTGTTCAGCCCTCCACCTGAAGGGCTGTGAAAGAGAACTCTTCTGGATTTAGATCTGTCTGAGAGCCCCAACCACAGTGGGCATGCTGAACCAGGGAGAAGGCATACAGTCCCAGCAGAGGCCATGCCTGGGAGCTCAAGAGCAATTGGCAATGATTCTGAATTCAGCTCCCCTGGCTTCTCCAGCTTGGAATCGTGGGATTTTTTTCCCTCTCTTAACTTGTTCTTGTAACTTGTAGTTAACACCCCAATAAGCCTTGTGGGATTCAAGGTGGGTCACTCAAGGTGAGTGCTCCCTCTTTAATTCTCAGCAGAGATGCCCATCCCTATGACATCCATCAACCTCATTTGCCCATTCATCCATGCATTTGATACATTCATTCAACAAATATTCACCGAGCTCCTATTGCGGGCTGGGGATTGTGCCAAGCTCAAAGGATGCAAACAACAACAACAACAACAACAAAAAACAAACCCCCCCCAAACAGTCACAGCTTCCACCACCAGGGAACCCACCTTCAAGACGGTGAGTGTAAATAAAGTACAGAGAAATAATTACACATTAAAAAGTACACAGAGGGAAAGAACATGGTGATAGGAATTGGAGCTGACTCATATCAGCTCATGAGAGCCAACTGTTAGATTTTCAGGGATTTTGTGAATCAGTTTTTAAATACAGCCATTATGAAAAAATTAAGTTAGGTAAACTCACAATTAAATAAATTATATTAAAATCAATATAAAAATGAAAAGTGTTGCTTCCCAGTTGCTGCACTACTGCCTATGGTTTGGGGGTGATTTGCTCCCTGGTATGTGAATGGTGGAAGTAATATGAAATAGTGCATTTCTGTGCTACCTTCTCTGACTCCCATTTCTCTGAACCCATATGGGCAGGACATTAGCCATGACGGGAATATTTACACCACGAGAAGTAGCAAATGCAGGAAATCAGGGCTCTTTGGTTTTCTTTGAGGACTGGTTGTTAACATTTCCGGCATGCTGCTGTCATGTGAGAGGGCATACAGGGGCTTTGAACTGGAGTCCTTCCCTGACTCTTACTCAGTTTTCCCAATTCAGCACAGGTTATTAACATATCCCACTCTCAACCGACAGGGTCATAGTGAGAGGGTCTGAGACTGAGCCTTCATGGGGCAGCTGGGTGGGAACCTGCTCGCAGCAGGCTCCTCACACGCTGTCTGAATCCTCCCCTGTTGAGCTCCTTTCTAATTCCCTTCCACTTCATGCCTCTGGGTGTCCTTCAGGACACAAGTTGGTGCAGCAGTAGACCCCATTCCTTATTTCCCTGGCTCCACACCTGGGAAACCTGCCCACTCTCCCTCTTTCTCCCCTGGGGACCTGGCTCCCTTCCTCACCATCAGCCCCTCCTGCTGTTCCCCTCTGAAGCTCTCCAGAACATTCTGACTCATCCTCTGACTCAGGTGAAGTTTATTTCTGTTCCCACATCCTGCTCCCTGGTGGTTGGAGATCACAGCTGTCCCCTCTGTACATGTGTGTGCCTGTATGTGTCAAGTATATGTGCCTATGTGTGTCTGGGTTTGCATGTGTGCACCTGTCTATACCTGTGTGTTGTATGTGCCTGTATGTACATGCGTGTGCCCCTGAGTATACGTGTGTGTGTGTGGGCACTCCTCCCCCAGGTAATTGGGCAGGGCAGTTCTCCTATCCCTTTCTGTATGCACCCCCCAACCCCTCAGGAGCAGACAAGCAATCTCCAAGGTCCCTGAAGGATGGGTGGTGGGGTTTGTGACAGGAAGCCTCACCCTGATCTCCTCAAGACGATCGTATCATCAAAGGTGCTTTATAACCAAGAAAATTCAATTTGCTGACTCTGCTCCCCAAGCTCCTGCATGTGGAATATGCAGAGCTGGCAGAATCCTAGGGGCTGAAGCCAGCACCTCACTGGATAACTTGAGCCAAAAGGAGCCCCGAGTTGGATAAGAACCATGCTCCAAATTTGCCAGCAAGTGAATGGCCCAGCTAGATTTGAATGATAATTGATTCACGCTCTTAGCTGATAGCAGGCTTCCCTGTGTTCTCGGTTGCCCTTCAGACAGCACCCCACTCCATCATCAGGCCTCCTGTGCTGACCCGTAGGTGGCCACTAGCCACAAGAAGCTGTCCCCACTTGAAACGCGACTGATCTGAATGGAGATGTGCTGGCAGTGTAACTGCACCAGAGCTCAATGACTAGATCTGAAAGAAGGGAAATTACCTCATTAGTAATTTTTATATTGATAATATACTGAAATGACATTTTAGATGCATTCCATTAAATAAATCACATTATTAAAATTAATTTCACCCACTCCTTTTTACTTTTCAAAATGTGGCTACTAGCTGGAGTGGTGGCTCAGTGGTTATGGCACTTGCCTGGCATGCTAGAATACACAAGTTCAAACCCCAGCACCAAGTACGCACGAAGTCTCAGAGCAATAAGAGCCAAATGAAAAGCTAAATAAAATTGATTCTCCCTCTCTCTGTCTCTCATTGTCCCACTATCTTAAAAAATATATGGCTACTAGAAAATTTAAAGTTGCACATGGAACTTAAACATGCAAGGATTCATGTTTATGGCTCCTGTTATGTTTTAATTGACGTTGACCCAACCTCTGGCCAACTGCTTGTTTTTATTTTTATTTTTTGTAGTACTTTGGATTAAACTCAGAGCTTTGCACATATAGCTCCTATTGTGGAGCTACACCCCTAATTCCCTGCCTGCTTTTTGAGACAATGTCTCAGTAAGTTGCCCAGGCTGACCTTCAACTTGCTATCCTCCTGCCCTGGTTTCCAGAGTAGCTGGCAGGCTTGCTTCACTGCACGCAGCCCCACTACTTCTTCTTCTTCTTCTTTTTTTTTTATTCAGAAATTTATTTGTTGAACAATCAAACTTCTAATGAAATAATATAATATATATATAAATTCTGAAAATTAGATTTACCCCCAAGAGCCTCCCCCCCAATCACCCACCCTTATCCCTCCCCCCTCCTTCCCAATACATCTCTACAAATGCCTTAGGTTGTGTGACATTACACCTTATCCGGATTTAAAACATGATAATAGGCCTCCTTTCTCAATGGCTAGGGTCTAGCTCCAGCCTCCACTACTTCTTAAAAACAAAGTTTTCTTAAAACATAGCAGGCTCATTCATTTACGCGGTGCCTATGGCGGTTCTGCTCCGCAGTGGCTGGCGGTGCTGTGCCAGAGAGCTTATGGTCTACAATGCCTGAAATAGTTGCTTTCTGTTTTTTTGCAGAAAAAGCTCAGTGATCCTTTGTGCACTAGAGCATTCGCCTCACTGAGAGCGGGGACTATGGGCTTCGTCGAGAATTAGTGCTTAAGAAGTATTAATTGAGGGCTGGGGATGTAGCTCAGTGGTACGGTGCTTACCTAGCATGCACGAGGCTCTGGGTTTGATCCCCAGCACCACATGTGCACAAGAAATATTAATTGGATGGATGACTTGGTAAATTTTTAGAAGGTCAATTTGTTGGAATTCCAGCAGAGAAACCAGTGTGTGTCAAAGGATGGGGTTAAGGGACAGCAGTGTTCTGGGGTGGTCCTGGACACCTACAGCTTCCGCCTTGTGCTCCTGTTCTGTCCTAGGCAACCTGCATTCTGACTCCACAAACCCCAGCACATCACCAGCCAATTCCAGCCTCTTCGGTAGCCTGGCCCTTGCTGTTAGGAGAAGCGCTCGGCTTAGCATGGCCTTCTGGATCCTGCTACACTGCTTTGTGCCTTCAGCCGGGTGCTCTGCCACCTCCTTGCCCTGCAGCTCCCGAGGCCGCTCCCATAGCGCCCCACCTGTTCTGGTCTTCGTGCCTCTTTTCATGCTCTTTCTTTGCAAGTCAAATATCCACCCTTTGAGGCTCATCTCCAGAATTTCCTCCTTGAGACGCAATCTGGCCGTTGGCCAATTCTAGCTTCTTTTAAAGAATTGTTATAATGAGGTGAATGACAGGCGGCAGTCAGTGCCCACAGCCCTTCATCACTGTCCTACTAATAATGTAGAAAACCCACTTTCTATCCAGTATTTAATGTGCGTGTGCCAGAAACCACCTAAACTCTCTCACCATGTATTTTTATTTAAAACTCTCATGGCTTCGTGAAATAGGTGCGATTTTATATCAGTTTCCTCATCTGCAACGGATATAACAGGTGAACATCGTGAGTGGTTCTAAAACTCAAAATCAGGTCGGTTGGACTCTAGAGCCCAAAGTCTTCACGTCAGTTCTGTGCTTGTTTCTGAGGTGACTTCCTATTCACTTGTGTCCCCTAGGTCCTTCCTGCCATGGCTCCCAGTCCTCTATGTCCTAGGATTAGTCCTGCTGGGGGCAGCCTGGTCCCTGCTCTGTGAAGTAAGTCCAGCCCAGGGGGAGCCAGATGCTCCTGAGGCCTCCATGTGGCTGTTCATTCAGGCCCCATCCTTGAGGGCCTAGGGCACAGAGTTAAGTGTAAATTGCTTCTCTTCCTCTCTGGATCTCCACGTAAATGCTGCTTCCTCAGGGAAGTCCCCCAGGATTGCCCACACTGAGATAAATCCTGGATTTATAGTTTGCATGGTTCCCAGGTCATCTGCTTCCAAAGTTCTTCTTACATTTAAAAAACAAAACAAAAAGCTCCTTGATCCTCTGTTTCCCTCTCTAGACTGTAAGCATCTTGGGGCAGGAACTTTGGTTTGGGTCATGTTTCCAGCACTTTACAGTGAATACTTGAAAGGATGGGGGAAACTCTGATCTCTTCACTTGGGTATCAGCCTCACAGTCTCCAAATCCAGGAAGTAGAAAAGCCTGGGAGTTTCAGTCCCCATGCCCTCCCCTCCCTGAGTTACTTCATGTTGGAGACGCAGGACATGTTTAAGGAGACACTGAGCCACCGATGATTGCAAGGCCAGTAATGTCTAACTTGGAACAGAGCTTGAGACACAAGACACCTCCGCAGCCTTACCCAGGAAATCTACCCCTCCCCCTTGTGCCTTCTGGGGGGATGGCTTGGGGCTGACCAGGGCTAAGGGGAGGGATAGGTAAGTCCCCTGTCTGGGGAAGAGCAGACAGGCCTGGCCTGGGCAGTGAGTCAGACAGACTCCCCACCCTGACCCCACCCCGGGGAGTGAGAGAACTGAGCTGATCAGTCATACAGGCGACAGGTCCTTGGAGGAGTTTGATCCGGAATCACAGCCGAAGGGCTCCCCTATTCTCCTGCTGCCTCTGAGGGTGTGGTGTCACATTTGGGCTTTGATCTGATTTGGGAAAGGCAGTGGCAGGTGAGGCCTGCAGCGGCTGGATTTTTATATCTGCCCTGCCCATCCCCTGAACATCTCAGGGCTTGGTTGGTGGGCAGGAGGGTCCACTTAACTGTGGGACCCCCAGCTCCAGGGTAAGCTACTTACCAGGTGTGGTGGTGCATGCCTGTAATCCCAGGGGCTCAGGAGGCCCAGGCAGGAGGATCTCAAGTTCAAGGCCAGCCTCAGCAACTTAGTGAGACCCTGTCTCAAAATAAAAAAAGAAAAGGGCTTGGGATGTGACTTAGTGGGTAAGTGCCCCTGGGTTCAATCCCTTGTACAAAAAAACAAAAACAAAATAAAAAAAACCCCAAACCAATCAAAACAAAGAAATAAACAAAAACCTTCCTTAAACAGTCCCAGGTAAGCCAGGTGGGCCTCTTGCACCTGAGCGATTAGTCCGGCGCCAGGTTCTGCATCACTGGCTGCTGGCCATCTGCTCATCATTCTGGCTCAGGGCTGCCAGCTTCCTTTGACGCTTCATAGGGGACTGGGGCAATGGAGAGGCAGCAGCCAGCTCAGGGCTGTGACTCTGGCCTGACCACAGGGACTGGCATTAGCTCTTGGACACCCAGTGACTAAAGACCATGGAGGTTTTGTGCAGTTCCTATAGGTGGACTATGACAGTGGCCACATTGAGCTGGTCTGAATTTTGGGTGGCATGTCCATGCAGAGCAGAATCTACTAGATTGGAGGATACAGTAGAAATACATTGTAGGGGATATATGCAATTTAAAATTTTCTAGTCATTAGATTAAAAACAAGAAATGTGCAATTAATTTTAATAATATTTAACCTCATTATCCTAAATATTATCATTTCAGCATCTAATCAATATAAACCTTGTTAGCAAGACCTTTTCCACTCTTCTTTTGTTGTTCTTGGTGTGGCATCTGCTACGTATTTCACACCATCAGCACATCTTAGTTGGGAATGGCCATGGCCACGTGTGGCTGTTGGTTCAGTATTGGATGGTGCAGAACTTGACCCTGTGTCTTTAAGGACCTCCCAGATCTCAGTAGGTCCTTTGTGAGGGACTGTTTTAGTCCTTGCAGATGAAAACCTATCTGTGGATTTCAAACTCCTGTGTTGCCCTAATGTGATAATGAAGTTGCCTGGGAACTGGGGACTCAGGTCACTTGGGGGAAAGGTGGTGTTGTCACGCTCATCTTTGTGGCGTGGCTGGGTCACGGGAAGGACTGTCCATGAGTAGCAGGGGAGGGGCTCTCTCTTGCTTGCAGAGGAAGGATATTGTCTTTGCCGGCCACTGTCCCAATGGAGCAAGCCTCAAATAGGCCCCGAAGAGCTCCCAGCAGAGTCTGCGATGACCCTTCCCACTGCTCCGTAGGTCCTGGAGGGGCAGTTTGTGAACTGCATCCTGGGCCCATCTGAGAATCTGGTGAGCCCCAATACTTCTAAGGAATCATTTTTCTCCTTCAAATGCACACCCACAAATAGGCTGTAGTTTGTGAGTAGCATTTTTCCTAAGGCCCCCTGGGGCATTCTTTCCATGAAGAGTACAGAGTTCTGAGCTGAGGTTCCAGAATGTCTAGAGCTTAAAAAAAAATAAAAAAACAAAAGAACAAACCAACAAAAACCAAAACAAAACAAAATAAAACCCCGCAGAAGATGGGAAAGACAAGACTAAATGCTGGAGAGAATGGGAAGCAGCCAGCAGGTGTGGTGGGGGTGAAAAGGGCTTGGCAGTGGCCACTTTGGAAAAGGGCATGGAATTTTGTAAAGAGTTAAAGGTGTGTCTAGTTTATCAACTCATCATTCTATTTCTTGGTATTTATCTGAGATCAATGAAAACATATATCCCCCAAAAAATCTCTTACAAAAATATTCATACTGGCTTTAACTACAATAGCCTAAATCTGGAAACTGCTCAAAATACTCATTAACAGGAGAAGGGGTAAAACTCTGTGGTCTATTTGTACAGTGGAATACAGCTCCCCCAATAAAAATGAACAGATTAGTGATATTTACATGAACAAATCTTAAAAAAGAAAAAGAAATGAGACAGAGCAAAAAAGATCAGACAAAAAGCCTCATCTGTGACTCCACACATGTCAGGTTCTAGAACAGGCGAAGCTCAGTACTTGTGGGAATCAGAGCAGTGGTTTGCTTCCTGAGAAGGGGGATTTTACTGGGAAAGGGCATGAAGGAACTTTCTGGGGTGGTGGGAAAGTTTTATGTGTTCCCATCAAAACTGAAAGAGTCCTCTCCTTAAAATCTGTGTATTTCATCGTATGTAAATTGTACCCCAAAGAATGAGATAGGGAGAGGCCAACTGAGGAAATGAGTTGTTCGTAGGGCGCTTAGGGGTCTGTGAACATGTGGTCGTTTCTGGAGACAGCAGTTCTCTGATAAGGGGCCAGTCTCATTCTCTCAAGTGAAGGTGATGCATGTCAGCTCACCTAAGATCGGGTAGCCCAGGAGATCCCTGAGGGTGGGTCAGGATCTGTTCATCAAGGTATAAATGAATAAACACGGGGCTTGACTGAGTTCCTCCTGTGTGGTCTGGACCATGGTCTTAGTAGTGGAAGAGAAAGGCAACCACTTACATTTCCCCGACAGAGAACCTTGAGAAGCCAACCAACCTTCCCCCCTCCTTTCCCTTCCTTCTCTCGCTTGCTGTTTCTTTATTCCTTCCTTCCATCCTCCCTCCCTTATATCTTTATTCCTCCCTCCCTCCCTCCATCCCTTCTTTTCTCTTTCCTCCGATGTTCCTCCTTCCTTTCTCCCCCTGCCCCACCTCAGGGGAGTAGCTATTAGTCTAGAACCTTTTGATCACCGAGTCTTTATGGCAGTGGCTATGGAACGAAGAGTTTCCCGGAGATTTATGAAAATCGAATGGTCCCAAAAAGGTAAAGAAAACTTCAAAGTGAAGCAGTGAGCTGTAATTAAATGCATACAACACATCATACTTTTCCAGGGAGCTCAGCTCACCTCAACCCCTGTAGTTACACTGGAATCGTATTCAGTGTAGGGTATGGGTCTTAGTGTAGCTTAATGATGCTGTGGCTCCGAAAGTGAGAGGGACTAGGCACTGCCAAGTTCTTGAACTCTCTGTAAATGGGTTCACACTTGCGGTTGAGGAGAGCTCGCGTGTGACCATTTATGAGAAAGTGGGAAAGAACACCAGGAGGGGAGAAGAGGAGAAGAGTTTATTTACTGGGATCTCATTTGTCTGTTATGAAAAAAATGCTAAAACTGCATTCAGATAAATATATATATTGCCAAAGGTGCAAAAATGGCCCTTTAAAGATATCCATGTTCTGCCAGGTGCAGTGGTGCACACCAGTAATCCCAGGAAATCAGGAGGCTGAGGCAGGAGGATTGAAAATTCAAGGCCAGCCTCAGCAACATAGGGAGACCCTGTCTCAAATTAAAAAAAAAAAAAAAAGGATTGGGATAAAAGTTCGTACCCTAATCCTGTGCACATATTACCTACCTTACATTACAAAAGTTTTTTTTTTTTGTAGATGTGATTAAGGCAAGAGACCTTGAGATAGGGCGATTAGCTTGAGTTATACAGGCATGCCTCCTGGAATCACTTAAAATCCAGGGATTTGAAACTGTTCTCTGTCTGCCTATTAAACTATAGGAAGAGTCACTCACATCTAGAGTAAAACTTCTTCTTAATTTCCTGTCTCTGATCCAGGGTGACCAGGATGAAGTCTGGCTTTGTAGAACCCAGGGAGAAGAGCTGCTGGAATGTCACAGCTCTTTAGGACAACATGCCATAGTACTTAAAGAAGCATCTTTTTCTTTCTCATAAACTGACGATAGGACATATGCTTTAGAACTCAAAGTGGCATCTCTTTTCATATAACCAATTATAGAACTAATTGCAAACTGTTTTTATCTGTTCATTAAGGTAGATATAATTAAAGCAACATTTTGTTAAACTAGTTTCAGTGCTTTAAAGCAATAATTACCACTTTTATTTCTTTGAGACTCTTTCTAATTTGTCTTGGCTCCTTCACCAGCTACCTCATGTTCTCTCTTGCTCTCTCTTCTCCATCAGAAAGTTTGGCCCCTTGGTCTTGTACCCCTGCCTTTATAGTTGTCCTTTCAAAGATCACTCTCTAGGCTGGGGATGAAGCTCAGCAATAGAGAACTTGCCTAGCATGCAAGAGACCCTGAGTTCCATCTCCAGCTCTGAAAAAGTAGGAGGAGGAAGAGGAGGCGGAGGAGGAGGAGGAGGAGGAGGAAAGATCACTACTTGAAGGAGGCTTCCCAGATTTCCCCAGACTGGGTGAATGCTCGGGATTGCTCTTCCACATTTCCTTTATTTTATTTGCCAGATTATACACATCAATGTGTAAACTGATAATGTGACTCTCACTGCAAATCAAGGCTCCTGCCTGTGCCATTTTCCATTGTGTCCCAAGTGCCCCAAACAATCCTTGGCACCTGGTAAACTCAGTAGACATCAGTGGACTGGTTAATTATACGGACTGGTCTTTGCTCCTTACTGACAGCCCCTATAGATTCTACACTTACATAAAGTGGGTGGCATTTCCATCCCCTCTACCCTCTATTCCCTCCTCCTCCCACCTTGTGAATGGGCACAAGCTCACCAGACACCTGGGAGTGGGGATGCATGCCTGTGGGTGTGGGGGCATACACAGACAGGATGAGCAGCGTTTTCTGATGTCCTCTGCCTTTTAAGCTGGGGTCCCTTGGCCCTTGTGCTGAGTTGGACTATGGCAGGAGAAAGGGGTTTCCCGGCTGCTGATGAGGGGAGGTGCATTACCTCCTAGGAGCAGCTGCCTTCTGGGGGTGCCCTGGCCTCCGCTCAGAGGGTGTGTTTGTCCCCTCTGACCAGCACCCTGTAGGAGGCTTTCTGCGCCCAAAGCTTACAGCCTCGTGATCTTTTCCTGCCGCTCCTGCTCCCTCATGGGCTCAGGCCAGGCTTGCCTCCTTCCTTTGCTCCCTCCCTCCCTAGCACTCACAGGGACTCAGGTAGGAGACTCCAGGCTCAGGACTGCTATCCAGCATAGGCTGTGGCATGAGGTCAGCGGCCAGTCCTAAAAGAGCTGATCCCTTGGATCACAGCCCTCTGGAGCAAGCCCAGGGGGGGTCATTGTGCAACAGGCAGAGAAATCCATGCATGCAGCACAGGACCTTTGATCTTGGAATCTGGGCTTTTGGAATCAGATTTAGCCAGTGGTGGCATTCTCCTGTGTCCTGTTCCCAGCCCGTCTCAGCTCCTCCCCTACCCCTGCCCTGCTGGTGCCCTACCTCAACTTTTGCCCTGAACCCTGCCCCTTCCCAGTAGCCACAGTCTGCTCCACCCACTGCTCAGGCCAATGAGAGGCCGGAAGAGGACAGTGTGCTGGGGAGGGTGGGGGTGGAAAAGCCTCACGCTAGAGCCAGAATTGCAGCAATGCACAGTGACCCAGACAGCAGCTTTCTGGCCTCCATGGGGTGTTTGCTCTCTGTCCCCTTAGGGCACTGGGGTGTCTGGAGGGTGCTCAAGTCTTCATGCCAGCTGCCCTTCTAAGCTGCCTCCTTGCTGTCTTCCTGAGTCCTTCCAGTTCCCTGTGTCCTCACCCCTTCCCCCCAGTAGCTCTGAGTTCCCATTCTCCCTGCAAGGACACAGGGGGTGGGTCAGTCCTTTGGAGCCCACAGACCTGGTTCAGTCATCAAATACCTTGAACATGCCTCTTCGGATCTGTTTCTAAACTGGGCTTACTGATCTCCTAGGGTTATAATGAGAATGAAGTAGGGCAATTGCGTTTAGTCTCCAAAGCCCATCTCCTCCAACCAGGCCCTACCTCTTAAATTTCTACCTCTTCCTAATAGCCAACCTATTAAAATATGAATCCCTTAATCCACTGACGAGGTTAGAACCTTCACAATGCAGTTTCCTTCCAAAGCTCTACCCCGAACACTGTTGCCTTAGGGACCAAGCCTTCAACAAAGGAGCTTTCAGGGGACATTTCAGATCCAAATGACAGCATCAATGCACTTAACTATGGCGTGACAAGCACCAAGCTGGGTGCTGGAATAATTAAGGCTGAGTTTGGCTGGGAGGAGCCTGAACCTAAAGAGGAGACAGAAGCTTCACATGGATACACAGAGAGACCCCAGCAAGTAAATAGAGCTGTCAACTCCTGCTTCATGGTGGGTGGTACAACAGATGGGACGCAGAGATTGAAGGCAGCAGGGTGAGGGCATCCCCCAGGGGAGGCACAGGGAAGAGCTGTTTAGAGGCCATCAACTAGACCCCTGGAGGATGAGCCTTGGGAGATAAGTTGGTGATGGCCTCCAGTCCCTGCTCTGAGTGACAGCCAGCACTTTCCAGGTGCCATGGTGCAAAATCGCTCTCTGAAAACTCAGAATTCAACCAGACTTGATGTGTGTCCTGATTTGGGGCAAAGAGTCCATTTTCCTGCAGCCTGTAGAGGTTGGTTCAGCCAGGGGAGGGATGAAAACCATTCACCAGGTTCTCCCTCTCTGAGCATTTAAAAAGCAGTCATAAATAGATGAGAGCCTGGGAGGTGTGATTGATTTGTTTTATGAATCACAGAAGAGGCTGTAACTCATGGGAGATTAGGGCTGAAGTAAGTTGTACGGCTCTTGCATTACACATGGAGATTAATGACTTATCACAGGAGGCCCCACCGTTCACCCAGCTCACTCACAGGGAGTTTAATAGCAGGGCCATACGGGCCGACTTTTAATGCTTGAACAAATGCTCCTGGCTTGTGTGTGGCCCTGATTCTCACCAAACGAGCACCTGCTTGGTTAGAGTTATGAGGGCTCAGGAGCTGGGGAGCGGCTTCCTTTCTTGGGGAGAAGGAGCTAGGGATGTCCACGGATATGAATTGCCTGGCCATCCTGTTGTAGTCCTGGAAACAATGAGCAGGATTTCTCAGGCAGGGTGAAGGATGATTCTACCACTTGCTGGCATTTACTGAGGGTCCTGGTCCTCTACTGCAGGCTTCGCAGATTCTCACTGAAATCTCATGGCACCTGTATGAGGTGGGCATTATGAATCCATTTTACAAATGAGAAACGTGGGTGGGAAGCTGCATTGACTTATGGGGTGGGCATGGTTTGGACTCGTGTGGATGCGGGTTGGAATCCTGCATGAGGGTCTTTTCTTTAGTATACCTACTGCCTTAGAGCTGCAGTGGCCTCCTCTGTAAAGTGAATAATGTAGATCTTTTGTAGAGGCGCTCTAAAGACTATATGATCACAGTGCCTGGCACTGCGCTCATTCAAAAGTCAGCCAGGGGGCTGGAGCAGTGGCTTAGCAGTATCACACTTGCCTGGCATGCGCGAGGACCCAGATTCAAACACCAGCACCATGTACACAACTAAGTGTTAAAGCAATGAAAATCAGATGAAAAATTAAATAAAATTGATTCTCTCTCTCTATCACTCTCCTTCTCTCTCTCTTAAAAAAAGGAAAGTCAATCAAGAGACTGTTGGCACAAGAAGGGGTAGCAGTGGGAAAAACTGTCACGTGCTTCTGAGATAAACCTGGCACCCTGCAAGTGCCTCTGGAACTACATCTGGGCGTTCAGTAGGGCTGGCTAGTGTGGACTAGGTCCAGGCTGGAAGGTGAAAGTTAAGCTCTAGACTTGGTCATCACACAAATCTCAGGCTTAATGCATGCTGCAGAATGCAGTCAGAATTCTGGAACTGAATGGGCAACTCGACTTGGAGGCTGCTTTTCCTGGTGTCTGTCCTGAGCAGGGCAACGGCTATCAGAGGACTCAGCTGCACTTGCATGGGGGCTGAATGGCTCAGCACCCAGAGAGCCACAGGAAGCCCTTGACATTCCTTACCCTAGCCTGTCTGTCCTTCTTCATGTCTCAGTTTCTGCTTCTGCTCCTTTGGCCAGGACTTTGCCTGCCAGATGGGTCTGGGTTCTGCATCTACCGTGACGCACAGTCCCAGCAGTTGGCTCGTGTCCAGCTGAGTTAGGTGAAATTCCAAACTTTATATTCCTTTGCTCTCTGGTCTTTGTACCCACAGAGAAGACATTGGGTTTTCATGTCTGCTCATATTCACCAGAGTCCTGCCTATTGTTTAGAAATCATGAACTTGAATCACTGAATTCCTGATAGTAAAGAGAGGAGACCACATACACCCCTTCTGGCTTAACTTTAGGACCACTCACAGTGGGAGGATCCATCAGGCCAAGTTCTTCACACTTTGCACATGAGATAATCCTCCCATCCTACATATCTGCCCCTTATACCCTGTCCCACTTCTCCTCCTTTCTTGCTTTATTTCTGCATAGCACTAAAACTTTCTACTTTATGATATCCTTATTTGTTTTGTCTGCCTGTCTTTATCCCACTACAATGTAAACACATAGGACAAGGAGCTTTTTACCTGTGCTGGAAATTGAACCAAACACCTTTACATGCTAGGCAGGTGCTCTATCACCCACTTCCTCTACCCCAGCCCCCCTCTTTTATTTTATTTTTTTAAATTTTAAGATAGGTTCTCACTAAGTTGCCCAGGCTGTCCTTGAACTTGTGTGCCTCCTGCCTCAATCTCTGAGTAGCTGGGGTTATAGGTGAGCATCACACACCTGGCAGAAAGATTCTTACCTCATGCATTTGCTGTTCTATCCCTGGGCCTAGATAGTATTACAAGCACGGTAAGTGCTCAATAAGTATCAGTGGGACTGATTGGATGAACAAACACTCGGTGACCTGGGTCTCCTGCTCTCAAATCCCTGCTTTGTCCTAGCCTGGCTCATGAACTCTGATCCTGGTGCAGCTCACCAGGGGCTCATTGGCTCCCGACCTGGCCACTCAACTTTGCTCCCTGGATTCAGTCTTGGCCTACAGCCCAGGCTTTCCAGGAAATCCAAATCCAGCTGTCCCTAGTCTTGACTTTGTTATTCCTAACTTATCTCTGAAACTTCATGGGGCTCTCACTCCTCTGCGGGGCCCAGGCGTGTTGGGTCTGCAGTCAATCCTGCGGCCACTCAGCAGGTCTGCAGCTGGGCAGTCAGTCATGCATGCTACCCGGAGCCAGGTTATGCAGGCTTCTGGTTGATTTGAGTTCTCCAGGAGGGAGAGAGCGTGGGGAACGGCATGGGAGCTGGCTGGAATTCCAGCTCCCACACTTAGAGGCGATGTGGTACTGGGTACGCCAAACTCTCTGAAGTAAGCAGTGCCAGTGTCCCAACTTTGTTGCCCCCAGGTCCTTTCACTGTTCTTGCACCCAGCAGCCAACAGCCAGTGTGTGTGCCCTGTGACTGGAGGAACCCCCAAGTCATAGGGGGCTCATGCACGGAGTGCTAGAGCCCATGGTGACTGCGGGGCTCCATCAGCCCCAGCTGGGATAGCTCAGAGATGTGACTTATTTAGAGCTTCCCAAGAGGACCCAACCAGACATTCCCTCCGTGGAACTCTGCTTGATAGGACACCCTTGCTGGTCACCTCCCCTTCCTGGCTGTACTTCTCACTACCCTCTTACTTCATCCTGGCAGGGCTTTCTAGAATTTTTGTCTTGGACAAACCATAATTGAACATTCTACAAAATTCCTGGTTAATGACTTTTCAAATATGTCAAGCTCAAGCAAGACAAAGACTGAAAAGCTGTTTTAGTTTAAAGGAAAGGAAAGAGACAAGATAAATATAATACATGGTTCTGGATAGGATCTTGAATCAGGTGGAACAAATAGCTTATCAAAGACATTAGTAGGATGATTGCAGAAATTTAAATATGGACTGCACAGGTTTAATAATAGAGTTGTAATAGCGTTACATTTCATGATTTTGTTTATTATTCCATGGTCATGTTAAAGAATATCTTTGTTCCTAGGGCATAAACTTGAACTATTCGGAAGTAAAAGTGCACCATGTCTCCAAATTAATTTCTTTCTTTCATTCATTTTTTTTGTACTATAGATTGAACCCAGGGGCACTTTACAACTGAGCTATGGCCCCAATTGTTTCTAAAAAAATTTTTTTTTGAGACAGGGCTCAAAAACTAAATTGGCCAGCCTGGCCTCAAACTTGCAATCCTCCTGCCTCAGCCTCCTGAATCATTACTGGGATTACAGGTGTGTACTACCTCACCCTGCTTCCAAATGACTTTCAAATGATTCCTTAAAAACAAACAAACAAGCAAACGAAAACAGTGGAAGACAGAGTGGTGGAGGGAGAAAAAGAAAAAGTAAGAGCAAAGGTGGAGACTGGCAGGGTAATCAGCATTAGGAGCAGCTTGTGCTGTTACTGTACCTTTCTGTTAAATTTGAAATTATAGCAGGATGAAAGGAACTTCAGTCTCAGGGTGTGCTTCCAGGAACCCCAAGCTAAGATGCTCCTGGAGCCTCTGTTTCCTTAACTGCTAGGTAGACACCAGGTCTTCCTTCCACCATGCTATTGCAATGTTTAAAGTCCCTGCTGTCCGAGACAAGCCTGGCACAGAGTGGGGCTCCCTTCCCCACTGGTTGGTGGCACATTTTGGGCCACAGGGTTTGGGATGCCTGCAAAGTGCTCCTCACACCTCACAGAGCCCTCTGGGAACCATGCTGCTGCTCCGGGTTCTCTCCCAGTCCCGTTAGCTCACTCTGCATGGCTTGTCTCTGTGCTCAATCCTTCCCGTTTGCAGCTGTGGTCAGTGATTTTTGCAGATTGAAAGAAAATCTGGAGGTGGGGGGAGGGTTTCCTGGGGAGATCAAAGACTGAGCCTAACATGAAAGGAACCTTATAAAACTGTATATATATTAAGAACAAAACAAAACAAAACAAAAAACCCCAGCCCAGGAGCATGATCCGCCTGTCAGAATCAACATGTCCAAGAGTTGCGAGCTGCTCTATAATCTTGCCAACTGAGGCAGGAATGCCCCGCGTCCAGAGAAAGCAGCTGTATAAAACAGAGAGTTTTATGGAGTTCAGCACAAGGATGAGGCAGGATTTGCATGTTCAAGGCTTTGTGAATGCTCTCTAGGAACTGATGTAGTTTCTTCTGCTCTTACTTTTTAAAAAACAACTTTATTGAGGTATAGTTAATATTAAAATATATACAGACTTCATGTAAAAATCTGATGAGTTTGGACACACGCATACCTATGATGCCGCCATCACAATCAAGGTAACTTTGATCCATCCCTTCTGAAAATTTCCTTATGCCTCTCTTTTTGGGTGGTAAGAACATTTAAAATGAGATCTTCCCTCTAGGTAAGTTTTATTTTGGTACTGGAGATTGAACCCAGGGGTGCTTAACCTCAGAGCCACATCCCCAACCCTTTTTATTTTATTTCATTTTTTATTTTGAGACAGGGTCTTGCTCAGTTGCTTAGGGCCTCACTAAGTTGCTGAGGCTGGTTTTGAACTTGTGATCCTCCTGTCTCAGCCTCCCAAGTTGCTGGGATTATAGGCGTGCACCACTGTATCCAGCTTAAATAAGTTTTAAAGCACAGAACACTGTATGGTTAACTATGGACACAATGCTGTTCAGTAGACCTCTAAAGCTTATCCAGTTATTCAGCTTAACTGGAACTTTATAACCATAGAATAACAACAATTTCCTGTTTTTCCCTCCCTTGGCCCCTGACAACACCATTCTATTCTGTTTTTTTCAGGTTAACTATTTTAAATACTTTGTGGCTGGGCATGGTGGTTCATACCTGCTATTCCAGTGACTCTGGTGGCTGAGGTAGAAGGACTGCAAGGTCAAGGCCAATCTCAGCAATTTAGAGAAGCCCTAAGCCACTTTGTGAGACCCTGTCTCAAAATAAAAAATTAAAAACTCTAGGAATGTAATAGTAGAGCAACCCTGGATTCAATCCCAGTACCCAAAATAAATAAATAAATTAAAACTCCTACCTTCGTGTAAGTGGAACATGCCGTATCTGTCCTATGACTAGCTGATTCCACTTGGCGCAGTGTGGAAGCCTCAGCCCTGTTCTTGGGGTCTTTATTAGATTGAATCTAATAACTCAATGGACCCATCACGGAGTAAGCAAACTTTCCAGGTGCCTGGGCTGTGTGTTCGTGCGACGTGGTAGTGTTGGATGCCACTTGGCTCAGTCCTTCCAGCTTCCTAATGCTCAATGCTTGAGTCCTCAAGGCTCTGGGGAAGATGTGGTTAGACTTTGCCCTCTTATTAGAAGGAGGACCTGCTCATGTGTCTTTTGGGTGGGAAGAGAATCTTCCCCAACCTGTGGAATACATCAGGGATAAAAAAAAGAGCCCAACGTGACCCTTTCTGGCAAGGAGTGGAGGTGAGTCCAAAATGGCAGGCATGAAGGCAGGTAACCATGTCACCTTCCTATCCACAAAGACTGTGAGCGCTGTGGTCTGAATGCTGAGTCCTCGCCCAGTGGATGGTATTAGGAAGGGGCGGGGCTTTGGGGGTGATTAGGTCGTGAGGGCGGGGCCTTCCTCAAGGGATCAGTGGCAGGAGAGAGCTTGCTGTGTCTGTTCTCAGCGATACATGAGTGCAACTAGACAGCTTCCTGTAAACCAGAAAGAACCCTCACCAGATCACCTTGATCCTGGACTTTCTGGCTTTCATGTTTTTGTTTAAATCACCCAGTTTATGGTAATTTATTCTAGCAGCCCAAACTGAATAAGGAGGCTAGACATCATAAGAAGATTTGAACAGTCGTCACCCTAGACCTCGAAGAGGGAAAGGAGAAATGGAATCCCTTGCATTCCCTTTATTCTGCTTGGTGGCCTCAGAGTTCGTAGCTAGCTGTGTTCTCATTTCACTGATATGCTGCTTTCCCAGCCTTCCTCCATGTGTCCCACTGCCCAATTCCTGGGAGATGCAGGCTATGTCTTCTCTGGACTGGTGTTTCCCAAGGGTGGAGATATCTCCATCATCCAGGTCATCCTAATCTCCAGTGTGTGCTACATCACTGGTGCCCAGTAAGTATCTTAAGAACGTCGGTGAGGCTCAGATGGCAAGCCACAGTTGCTTCATCTGTATAGACAAGATGGTTGGCTGAAACCTGCCATAATTTTACTGAAGTGCACATTCAGCTAAATGTCCTCAAGTCAATGGATATTTCTGCCACAATATAGTTAACTTTTCTTGTGTTGGCAATTATAATAGCAATTATGCTAGTGAATATTCCCCCTCACCCACAAATATTCTAGTTTGGATGGCAAAGCTCGCTAGATATTTGTCACTTCTCCTTTTGCTCCCTATTCTGTGGATATGGTGTTGAGTCTTAGAAGCACTGGTGCAGAAGTGGGTTTGGTTGTGTGACCAGGTGGTGAATCTGCTCCTTGTTTGGACTGGATGGTGGATTAGCTGTGAGACGGTGAGAAGAACATGAAACTTGGAGGCCAAAGAAACTGAGCCCCGACATGATTAAGGCATCTGCTACTTATGTAATTTTGGGTAAACCTCTAAGCTTAATTTTTGCTTCTATAAAATGGGAATAACCATTATCTACCACATATCATGGATCAGAGGGTCAATATAGGAAAGAATCAGAGCTCGAAAGCTCAGAGTGATCAAGGGGAGACACATAATTAATGTAAAATTGCTCCCCAGGTCTGTACCCTCACAGGGATCAGTCCAAGGCCACTGTGGGAACCTTAAATACTGAGCACCCATCCTGTGCACATGTGAGTGTGTATTCTTGGCTCCCCACAGCCCTTGGCTGACACGGATCCTGGCCTGGGCTCTGGAGCCCCGTCAGCAGTGGATGATGAGATGACTCTTAGGATGCAGCGTCCCGCATGCACGTGTGAATATAACTTCCAGCTTGTGTTAGTCACAGGAAATAGAAAATGATAGCTTTCAGGAGGCAACAGCTAAATGGCAGATGCAGAGGGCATAGGCTTCGGACACTTGGTGGAAACATGTATTTTGCTTGTAAGGATCCAAACACGTCCCTCTACTAAACAACATGAAAAAGGAGTACACTTAGTGACCATGTTCAAGGTGAAGAATTAACAGGGTGAAATGGGGGCTAAGGTAAGGGCCAGGGAAGGAGGATGCTTCCTGCAGGGATCATTCCAACACATACCTGTGCCAGGGGCTGGGTGTGCTCTGCAGGAGGGCAGCCCTCCAGCCCCTTAAAAAGAGTAGCGTGGGGACTAAGAGCTGCACAAGGCATCAGGTGATCTAAGCCAGCTCCCCTGACATCCTTCCGTGCCTCAGTTTCCTCCCTTGAGAACATGATGCTGAGCTGCGTTCTGGGCACAGCAAAACAAGAGGAAAGTGATGGTTATAAAGTTCTTTGATTTCACAAATCACTGAATAATAGCATTTAATTATAACAGGTTTTGAGATGTTGGGATGAAAGCTGTGGAGACCACAGTAGGTTATTAACTGGTTGTCAGGGACCTTTGTTCAGGTAATAGATGTAATTACCACTTTAATTTTATACAATGGTGAGAGGATGGAGAACCTCCCATCCGTGCTTCCTCCTCCTCACTCACCAGGTCTTCCCAGAGTGTGCCTGCCTGTTCTGAGCCCTGGTCCTTATCTCCTGTATGGCCTGGGCCCCACAGTTGTCATCACCAGGGCATGCAGTGGGGTGAAGCCTTCCTGGGCTTTTTGGGGTTGATAAGGCTAGTCTCTGTCGTCTCTGGGCATCAATCATCAGCTCTAATTAGACTGCAAATGTTCTTTCCCCCCTCTCTAAGCTTGTCGCAGGTCACATGGCCAATATGTAAATCTCAGCCCCTGGAGCAGTTTAATGGCTGCGGTGACCATAGGTACTAACTCAGGCTTCCCATAAACGGAAAATAAAAACAACAACCCATTACGGATGATGGTAGGTCTGCAACCTGCACACAGCGCGTCATAAACTTGAGCGATTGCTTCTGAGCTTGGCTGTGGACAGGACAGGGGTGGGCGCACAAGGTGGAGGGAGAGGAGATTTGCGACCTGCAGTTTCCAGGTAGTCTCTCCGCTCTCTGTTCTGGTGCACCCCCGGAATAGGTACCTGGGAGTTTCAACCTGCCTGCCTGAGCAAGCAGGAAGTGGCCCCATCTTTACCTGTGGTGGGGGTTGGGGGGACTCATGTTGCTGCACTCACTGTGAAGCTGGTGTATGTGCTGGGGCTTCTGGGGACCACTGTGGTCCTGCTGCCCCTCTCATGTTGTGTCACCAGTGTTAGAGGGGCAGCATAGCTGAGCTGAAGTGTAAATGCCGGGAATGTGAAGATGTTTGCTTTTTGTAGTTACTGCTATGTCCCCAGCATCTAGAGCTGGGCTCAGCAAACAGTAGGTGCTCAATCAAATTTTTTTTAATGGAGCAATGATTGAAAAGTTTGGGGGCCTACTGTGCATCTCAGTTCTGCTGCTTCATAGCTGTGGAAAAGTAGGCAATTACTCGATCTCTCTGTACCTCAGTGTCCTCATCTGTAAAAGGAAAACCAAATGTCTTTGTGTCTTGGTTGTTGGGAAGGTTAAAACAGATGGCAATTCTAAATATGCCCAGCCTTGGACAGACTATGTGTCACTGCAGAATGACAAAGGAGAATATTGAGGCAAGATTACAGAGGTAAGATTTTTTCAAGATATGGAAACTATGAAAGGGAGAGCTCAGATACACTGATCATTCAGATCTAGTTCTCTTCTGTGTTGCAGATACCAAATGGTTCTGGGATTTCCTCTCTACTCCAGGGGAACTCGTGAATCTGCAACATGCCCAGGTCTGAAGTCTATTTCAGCAAGTGTTCATTGAGCATCTGCTGCATGCTCAGCTGGGCTGGATCTGGGGTAAGAGTGGGTAAAACCAAGCCCCTGTCCACAGGCGCTAAGAGCCTGGAGGAGAACACAGGGGCCACAAGCCTGATGACGGAATATGGGCCACACCGCTGCAGAGTTGTGCAGAGTTCTTTGGGAACTCCAGATGGAGAGAATCCAACTCTGTCCAGGGGTATCTGGGAAAGCTTCAGAGAGGACAGGATGCAAATTGATTCTGGAACAACAAAAAGGGGCACTCATGGCAGAGTATGGAGTAGAGGGGAGCATCAGAGAGGGAAACGATAGGGCAGGGGCAGGATTTGAAGTGTGCATCTGCATAGGCCGTTCATGGATTGATGAATGATTTGTAGGGAGCAGGAGTAAGTGGTGGAGCAGATCAGGCTGGGCCAGGAGAGGAAGGAATCTTCTAAAAGGTATTTTTTCCCCCTAAGGGCAGTGGGGAGCCACAGAGAACTATAAGCAAAAGAATGATATGGTTCTATGTGTGATTTGATAATATCACGGTTGCCTGAGATGGAACGAGGCACAGTAAACTCAGAATCAGATGCGAATGATGTCGACTGAGGGCGGAGGACGAGCTCCACTCCGTAGTCACTTCTGATGAAGCTACAGGCCAAGCAGCTTCAAGAAATGACAGTAACCATGAGAAACTGGAGGAGGTGTGGTAAGGATCTTCCTCTAGGATTTTCAGAGAATGACCTTGTGACACTTTGACTTTGGACTCTTGACCTCCAGAAGTATGAGAGAATAAATTTCTGTTGCTTTAAGCCACCCAGTTTGTGATAATTTGTTGTGCCATCCCTGGGAAACTAATAAACTTTCATAAGAATCAATGAAGTTGCTGATTTTTTTTTTTAATTAAGAAAACTAACTTTGGCAGAGATTGAAGGAAGTACCTGCTACGGTTTGGATACGGACTGAATGTCCCCTGAGGCTTCATATTTGGACCTTTGATCCCCATCGTGAGTGATTAAGAGGATGGACCATGGGGTTTACAGGTAGGTCTTTGGATGTGATTTGGATGAGATAAGGTCGTCAGAGTGGACCTCCACGGTTTCTGGTGGCTTCATAGGAAAAGGGAGAGAGACCAGACAGACACACGTGTGCTGGTGTGCTCCCTGCCGCTTTCCATGAGGTGCTCTGTGCTGCTTTGGGTCTCTGCTAGCATGGCCATCCCAGATGTGGACCCTTGACCTCGAACATTCCGGAATGTGAGCCCAAATTGACCGCTTTACCGCTTTACATTATAACGTACCCAGACTATGGCTTTGTGTCAGCAATAGGAAACAGACAAATACAGGGCCCATGGTCCCCCAACTAGTAAGGGATGGAACCAGGATTCAAAATCAGCCTTTTCTATCAACAAACTCCTTCTTTCTCTATTATAGAGGTGAGGATTTTTGTGAGTAGCCCATTTGGGAGCAGGGTTAGCCATGGTGGGTTCTGGCAGGTCAAGAGTGGGCAGATTGTTTTTGGAAAGCCCCTCGGGATACTTTGGAAACCTGTTAGAAGCCAGGAGTTCCTCTGTTTTCCCCCATCACTCACATGAGCCCTCATTTACATTATTAGCATGAATTGCAGTACCTGGAAATTTCCAAGGACCATTTGGCATCTTGTGCAGTTGTGGAGGCTCATTCTGTTCTAAATATCAAGATAGAATTGGGCATTCTGACCCGTTCGCTAGAATATTATCATTCTGGCCCCCTCCACATGGGGTGCTGTTGAAAATCAGCCTCCTGCAGCCCCATGGACTGCCTCTCCTTGTTCAATGAAACGGTGATCTCCGTGCAGGGCCTAAGTCCCCGCACAAGTCACAATGAGGGCTTCAAGTGTGATGAGTCCCAGAAGGGCACCAGACTTTCCTTACAGGAATCCCAGCAGTTGGATCCCCAATTCTCTCTGCAAGGGAAGGTAGATTGTCTCAAATGGCAACTGAAGTCATCTTCTTGACTTGAGGTTCCTCTCTAAGCGTCTGCTTCCCCATCTGAGAAGTGGAAACAAGAATATGCTTACTTCAAAGGGATGGTGTGAAGACAGAACGGGGCAGAGCCTGGAGAACAGCACCACGCCCGGCATAGAGCAAAGCTCATGTGACAGTGACGTCAAAAGATTTACTGCTTCCTCCCTTCCTCCTCCCCCCTTCCTCCCTCTCTCCCCTCCTTCCTTCCATCCTTCCTTCCCTCCATCCCTTTCTCCTTCCCTCCCCTCCTTCCTTCTTTCCTTCCTTCCTTCCTCTATCTTCCTCTCATCGCTCACTTCCCCCCATCTCAGAGCATCATGTGTGTGTGTATGTGCACGTGCATGTATGTTTTTGTATATGCATGCGTGTGTGTGCTTGTGGGTCTCTTTGTGTATGGGTGTATGTATGTGCCTCAATGTGTGTTTATGAGTACATATAGGTATATATGTGTTTGTGTGTACGTGTTTATCTACATGTATGTAAGCACGTGTATGTCTGTGCATGTGTTAGTATATGCGTGTGATTGTATGTGTGTTATTGTGTGCATGTGTTTGTGCATGCATATATTTTTGCATGTTAGGTGTGTGAATGTTTGTGTGTGTGTGTGTGTGTGTGTGTGCATGCATGTGTTTGTGTGTGTGAGCTCCTCTAACATGGCAGACTTTCACTCTAGAGGAACACAGGAGTCTGTTCTACTGGTTCAGGGTCACCTGCGTAGGAGCCTGGCTCTTCTCAGGGCATGTAAGGACAGTGCTGGGCTCAGAGTTGTCCTCACCTGCCCTTGCAGTCGTGCCACCCCCACAAGCCACAGGCAGTGGAGGAGTTTGGTTTGTGGAGAGAGTTGGATACCTGTGCACCGAGCTGGGCTTTACCTGGGCCATGCTGGGTCCTCTCCAGCCTCTCCCAGCCTCTAGGCTTGCAGGAGAGCATCCTGGGAGGTGGAGAGCAGAGCAGTGGGAGGAGCTGCGTTTACTCTTGCAGGCGTTGCTGAAGATTGGTTCTCAAGACCCCAAAGATGCCAAATGCTACTATTAAGTTCTTGGTGCCTCAGTTTTCCTACCTGTATAATAGGCATTTTTGAGTGGAGAATTTAAAACTGAAACCCATATCCAGGTCAGATAGCCAAATGAGTCAATCAGATTAATTTGAAAACTTTTCTGACCCAAAGGAGCAGGTGTTATCCAACTTCAGCTAACTGTTGTTATTGAGAAATTGTTCTCAGAACTCCTAGCTTTCCAAGCGTTCCAGAAAAGGCAGAAATATGAATGTGTACACAAATCCTGAAATTTTTCGTGGTGGCAAAAGGACCTTTAGGTTTAGAACTGGCACAGAGATGGAGGGCCCGCTTCTCAGCTTGCTTTGATCAGGTCAGGAGAGATCGGGGTGTGGGTAGAGCCAGTTCAGGTCTGCATTTGCCCTTCTACCCTAGGAGGAAGGAAAGCATGGAATTAAGAGTGCGGATCCAGAGTCAGGTAACCCCTCCGTTCTGATCTCAGCACTGCCTTTTAGAACTAGGGGTGTTTGAGCAAGTGACAATTTTTCTGAACTTGAACTTCAGTTGACAGTAATGTCCGCTTAACAGTAGCACTGACGTCAGGAGTAAATAAGAATACGCACAGAGCATGAACAGTAAAACAACACAGATTCTCAAGTTTATATCCTTTTTTTTTTTTTTAAAGAGAAAAGGATAGTGAGAGAGAATCAATTTTTACTGAGTTTTTCACATGGCTTTCATTGCTCCAACACTTAGCTGTGTACGTGGGTTCTGGGGTTTGAACCTGTGTACTTGCGCATGTGGGGCAAGCGCCGTAAACACTGAGCCACCACTCCAGCCCCAGTTTATACCCTTTTTATGTTGATATTAATGTCTTGTTGAGGCCACAAATTCTAACAACAACTTTAACAACAATAGCAGCAACAACAAAACACTTTTATTATTTAATAAATCAAAATCAAAAGAAATTCCAGAAGTCTTTGAACCCAGAATAAACAATGATGAGCAATTAGGCAGCTGATTATTTTCTTGGAGATTCTGAGGTAACATGCAAAGTTTGGATTATTTTCTCCCATAGATTCCCAAGGACATGGAGCAGAGCTATTGGCTGGGCTCTAGGTTCAATGGAGAGCAGGGAGAGGAAGTGAACAAAATGGAATGATTACCTGGAGACCCTACAGGGGGAAGAGGGTGGTGAGATTAACATGGAAATGCGCAGAAATCTCAGAGAAGAGAAGCTGAGGTAGGTGTGGGTAGAATGTGAATAAATTTAGTTAGAAATATCTTCAACATTCACACATTCACTGTGATTCTCAGCAGCTGGGATGAATGTGGACTATGCTCCTTTCCCTGAGTCCACAGACCATGGGGGAGACAGATGCTGAGCAGGAAGAACAGATGCAGAAAAGCAAGAAGTAGGAAGATGAGGGAGCTGAGGGATGAACACAGAAACACCTAGCATCGTCTTGTGTAGTCTTCCAAGTGGCATGCTGGTATCTTTAATGGAGATAATGACAATATGGAGAACTCACTATCTGCCAGGCATTTTGCATGGATGACCCCATCAAATCCCAGAGAAGGCTATTGAAATAGATATTTTTAAAAACTTGTGGATCTGGGAGGTGAAGTAGAACCTGTGGTCACTTGGTCATCAAGCGGTGAAGTCCGATTTGGGTACAAGTTGTACAGTGCATGGACGCATAGTACTCTGGGCTTCAACTCACCTTGCTTGGAGGCTGGCAACCTGAGTGTGATCAAGGAGCAGCCTCCACCTCCCCTTCTGTTCTCTTCCTCAAGGGCACACATAAGTTCCCCATAAGGAGAGACTCTGCAAGCAGACACACTTGAAGGAAAGACTGGCATACAAGAAGGAAGTGAGAGGGCCATTTTCAGCTCCTCCTGTTGCCTGAGATCTAGCTGTCTCTTTGCATCAGGGACACACAAACATTGCATTCATCCAAACTTCCTGGGTACATATTTCTGCAAAAGGCTAAGGCCCTCTATGAAGTCAGGTCTCCAATGGATGTGTTTCTGACTTTCCTTTTTTTATCTGGCATCATTTGAGGGTCAGGAGGTGCTTGACATCTATTCCCTGAAGGTTGAAGGATGAAAGAATTGCCCACTGAGAATTTATCTTCCAGGCAGGGTGAAGATGGAGCAAATTGGTACTGAGCAATGAGAAGGAGAAGAGGCACATGCATATGTTTAGGAGCAAATAGGACAACTTCTCTTTGTTGTTTAGAAAGTTCAAATGTTCAGATGCCTTCCCCTCCTCAAACTTCTGTTTTCCATCTTCATCTGGAAGTGGTCAGTATCAAAACTGAAAGAGGTGGCGTCTAGGAGTGAGGCTGACCTATCTTTAATGGAGTCTTTTATCTTGGGGTGGCCAGGGTGAAACCTTGGTGCCAGGTCCGGGTGGTGAAGACCTTTATTACACAGTCCAGTATTTAGTCATGTCTTCGACAATAATGGATTGCTGCTACTATTTCTATGTCAGGACATGTTCTGGGTACTGGAGATTCAGAGAGGGTGAAGATAAGTCATCTGTGATCTCTTAGGACCTCAGGGACTAATGACAAAGAATACATAGTCAAAATGTCCCAAAGCGAAGACTGAAAACAAGGGACCATATAAAGCGCTAAGGTGACACTGAGAGGAGGAACTAATTCTACCAGGCCAGGGAAGGTGCCCAGGAAAACTTCTAGTCTAAATAATGGATAACCCAAATATATCTTGGGATCTCATGTGATTCAGTCTGATTTTGATGTTGAGGATAAGTGAGAGCAAACAAGATAAACAGAATTTTTGAAATTAGTTCAAGTCTTTATTCAGTTTCTGAAGGCGATGCTCAAAGAAGGATGGCCACTAAAATCTCTCCCCTGCTCATCCTCCATGTGGTGGATTCCTGCAATTCCCTCCACATCACAATCTCAGTGCCACAATTCTCCCTTACTCTCAGATCTCTTCTATGTTTTGAAAATGCATTTCTCCCACGCTGTTTACATCTTGACTCTTTGTTAAGTAGATCACTCAGTTTCTCTGCGTTCCATAGGTGTCCTTATGAGGAGCATTGTCCTCATTCTACCTCCTAAAAGAATGGGGATTGCAAAAGACTTTTAATACTCACCTTTTAATGATTTTTATTCCTGTTGCAGTTAAATGGAGTTTCCCTAAGGTGAGAATTGGGAGAGAGACCCTCCTGGCAATGGGGAATCTTATATAGACTCAGAAGCATGGAAGGAAACATGAGAGAGAGCAGGCAGTTAGGTATGGATAGGGCTGGTGATATGCATGAAGATGTGGGAGGGCGGGAAGATTAGAAAAGTCAAAAGGGATTAGATGCAAATGGCCTTGAGGTCCATGACTAGTATCTGGACTTGGTCCTGAGAGCACTGGAATCCATCGAGGGTATTTTGTTGGCTTATTTTTAATTTGAGTAAGGTATCGTCAGATCTGTATTTTCAGAAGATGGGTCTGATGCCTCCTAGGAAGATTGTAATAGATGGAGAGAGAGGAAAATAGCCAGAAAACCTGTTAGGAAGCTGTTGCAAAAGCCTGGGTAGTGAGACCTGGATTGGCGTGACATGGATATAGGGAGGAGGAGGTGGGTGTCAAAGCTACTTCAGTGGAAATGGCAGTAGAAATGGCTTCTTATCCCTGCCTGTGCCCACACCTTTGTTCGGGTGGTCATGAAGGAAGGCATCAGGGACAGCTCTCGTGGAGTCCCTGTACCTCGACACCTCACCTATGTGTGCAGAAGGGTGATGGAACCTGTAATTAATTACAAGACAGGACTTGGAAGTCTCTTTTGGAAGACATGGACCTATGGACTCAAAACAAGCATCAGGGTGGGGCTTATCCATTTCTAGCTTTCCCGGCCACTTCCCACACAGACTGTCATCTCCCAGGAACACTCTGGCAGTACTGTCTTCTTTCTCAGCCCATTGTTCCTCCCTGCATGGCCTGAAATCGAGGTGGAAGCAATAAGGTCCTATTTCTCAAGGTGCATCCAAGAAGGAGGAGATGAACAGATCCAGCCTCTGAGGACAACGAGGACTCGGGAGCAGACTCCACCAGGTTTGGTGAGTCATCTCGCCTCCAGAGCTTCAGTTTCCTCATCTGTAGTGGGAGAAAGAGTGACTCTCTTAGGAGGTTATGAAAATCTTGGGTTAACCCATATATAACACCCAGCTATATGCTTGGCACACAGTAGGTACTCAATACATGTTCATTTCTTGCCACTGCATTTCGACTCACTCCCTAGGAGGAGAAATAGCTGGATCTGGAAACCATTGGAACGACCACTTTACAGATTCTGAGGACAGGAGGTGTAAAGACACGTAAATCTTACCGGTTGCCAAATAGGGCTTGTCCTGCTTTACAACCAGGGACTTGCCCCACTTCAGGTTGGATCCTAACACTTGCCCCAGTTCAAGTTGGTTTCTGATTTCTGTCTCCAAGGGAATTTTACCACCAAGGTCCTGAAACACACAGCACTTTAGTTGCCCAGGGAAATTGGATTCTAGGGACCGCATAGACAATTTCAAGATAATCTGTCCCCTCAGCCAGAGTGACTGGCCTGTGATTTCTTTGATAGGAGGCTGGTCTCTAAGAGAGTTCATTATGGACTTCAGCTAAGCTAGGACAAAACTCTTTTGCAGCAACTGCTTTGTAGGGGAAGAACAGGAGAGGAGGAAGGCACCATATTCCGGGCTTTTGGGGGAAGATTCTGGAGGCTTTCATAGGTCAGCTCTCAGTCTGGGTACCTAACAAGGACAGCCCTGGGGAACTTTCTTCTTTCTGCCATGAAGGTCAGTTACATTCTAGAGCATCATATTAGTACAGGACTTTACATCTTCCTGGCATTTAACTCACACAGTTCAACTCTGAAATAAAAAAAGGATTGGAAAATAAAAACTGAAATGATTCTGGACATTATTCTACTCAACAAGCCTGGATGTAGCACAAGCACGTTGGAGGAGAGGTGAATCTGCCATCAAGTGTCAGCTTGCTCCAGCGCGTGTGCCTCTGTGATTTCCATACCATATTGCCCCAAGTGCATATCTATTTGATTCTCTGGGGCTCAAGTGAAGCAATGGTGATTTTGTCCAAGAAGAAGAGAAATCTGGGTAGAAGGAGAGAGGTGTGTGAATGTCTACTAAAGATGGATTCATGATGTTCCTCAGCTCTTGGTCCTTTTTTCCTTCTGAAGACACAGAAGACAGAGGGATATTGAGATCAGGTAAGGCCATGGGATGGGTTCTGACCAAGAAGTTGTGAGCAGAACTGATGTATGTTAGTACAGGCCAAAATATTTAATTGCTAACGAAAGGGTCTCCAGCGCTCTCTTCTCCTGTGATATGGTGACCATTGATGGCTGCTTTGTGATCCTGGGATACTGAGTGACTATGGAAAACAGAGCCTTCCTGCGTATCTGCATGAGAAAAATATGGGACTGAGCATGTGGTTTTATCTGAGATTTTGGGCTTTCTTGTCACAGTGGCTAACCCCATTTACCTTGACTGACACAGAGATTTTTAAACAGGAATTTTGTGTACACCTGATCATCTGCTTATGCTGTGACTTTGGAACCTCTGTCTCTGTGGCTCCACGACTGCTGTAACAGGGCCACAATGTACAGATCTTTATTCTGTGTTAAACACCATGCTTAATACTTCACATATATTATCTCTTTACATACTTACCACTACCACATGAGAATGAATAATTTCCATTGTTTATAGGTGAGGAAAAGACTTCGAGTGCTCAAATTCTTTGCCCAGATTCACAATGCTGGGATGGATTTTAGAGAGAGATTTTTCTGATACCAATACTAGTGCTGTACTTGCAGCGTAAAGCCAGGTTTCCCCAGGAGAGAGGGCAAAGCACCTGGGGCTTTGGCAGTGGAACTGCCCCACCCAGCCATGGCCACCTTCATGCCTGCCCGATCCCTGCCATGTGCCAAGCCTCCGAGCACCTCCACTTACCCACACTCCCTCCTACACTAATGATATTTATTCTCGCCACCCTGGCAGGGTGTTCCACTGCCTAATTACTATTTAGAAACCTCTGAAGGCAGAAAACACAATGTTAAGTGCTTAATGGTTAAAGGATTCACGTCAAGTCTAGAGAGGAGGGGGACTCCTCAGGGTTGATGGTCCAGAGCAGGGTGGAGATATGGGGAATTCACACCAATGTGGTACGTTGTGTCATAGAAGGGCAAGGCAGAGGCCAAGCCCTGGCATTGCCTACTCAGGCTGGAGTCGAGGCTCTGAGATTATTTGGGTTGCGTGGCTGTTGGGGTTATCATCCTCTATTGTCACTCCTGGTTTCTTCCTGGAACCGAATTCTGGCTTTTTCCATTTTATCACAAACACAATAACCCATTTTCTGAGCATTTACTAAGCACCAGGAACCTGGTTAAGAATTTGATGGTTATACCTCATTTATTCTTTCCCACCATGATGTAGGCTCTTGTCCCCAGGTGGAATCTGAGATGGACAAGTGGGACCTGACTGTTCAAGGATGCCCAGTGATAAGTGGCAGGTCTGTTTGGCTCCTGTGCCTGGTCTCTTAAACCTCAAGCAGCAATATGTCTCTTTTGGATGAAATTTGGAAGAACAAAAGTGTCTTTGGAGTCACAATGACATAATTCTGAGACCTCAAGTCTAGTACCTTGAATTTTGGAAGAACAAAGTTAGGTGTCTTTGTAATCACAATGACATAATACTGAGACCTCAAATCTAATACCTATGCCTTTTAATCTGTCTGAATCATGGCACTCACTTTACTAAGGCTGAAATTGTGAAAAAAACATATACACACATTTATTTATAAGGTATTAAGAACTTAGAGTCTGTCTTGAAGATTCCTGGGTCTCAGTTTCAGAAGGCTGTGCAGTGATGATTCTCTCTGCAGCAGACTTAAGGAATTGATCACTTTCTTGAGCATCTTCCCAGATGCAGAGCTCAGCACCCATCAGGACAGCCTTTCCCCAGATGTTCCAGGAATCTCTCAGGGAGAGAGATTATCTCCTTCTGAGTGAAGGAGCATGCAGGGAAAAGCCTCACCTCCAGGGGATGTGGGAAGAGTAGGAGGACAAGAGAGGAGTGGGCATTTAATGGGCTGCGTCCTGGTGGGTGTCTAGGGGGGCACACCTGTGAGGGTGATGACTAGGTGGTGATAATGGGCCATTTCCCTAATTGTCATTAATGACACCATTGGTCTGAGCATCCACCTCCTGCTTTCTCTCCTGCCACACCTCCTTGAATCTCTGCTGTGAATGGCGACACCTGTGTTGCCGATATCCAGCTTGTCTGGTGAACACTGGTTGGTCCTGAAGGCTGGAATCAAGGTGAACCTGGTTCTTGTCCTTAGAGCTAGCCTGAAGTTCTGGTCTGCCTTGCTCTGGATACAAGTGAAAGCCTGGTTTCCTTCCAAAGTGGGATGGTCATTTTGCGAGAACAGGAGTCTCCCGTGACTCAGGTAATGGTCTGGATCAGAAATAACACTCTCACTGGGGCTTGACATGGCATCCAGGTGCCAGAGGCTGACTGCCAGCCAATCTACACAGGGGAGGGGACACATTGACTGATGGAGACAGGGAGGCAGACAGAGACACAGATCCATAGGCAGAGGGAGGCGCAGAGAATCAGACAAAGAGATGGGATAGGAGGGGAGGAGAAAAGAGAGTAAGGAAGAAATGAAGGGAGGTAGGGAGGGAGCAATGTTCCCCAACTTCACAGGTGTTGTTTTTCTGGGGAGGCACAGATTCTCATTACCTGCCTCCCTCTCCACCTTCATTCTGTGCTAGTTATACAGAGACTCCTAAGTGCTAGGGGCAGCAGGTAAGTAGAGGAAGCAGCTGTCCTCATTTGATCACTTAGTGAGGTCACTTCAAGCAGATGTCTTAGCCTCTCAGACGGAGCCTTGGTTACAAAGTGAAGGTTCCTCTCCCCCAGATGGACATGGATCTGCCCTGGGTTGTGGATGGGACAACTCTGGAGCATGCCCAGAGAAAAACTGGCTCCTCCTTCATAGAGCAACGCCTGTAGGCCCAAGGCTGGGCTCCCTCACACAGTGGGCAGCTTTCCATGGACAAAGGCTGTCCACACTGCAGGGGAGCTGTGCTGAGTGGCTCTGTGGGTCCAGGGAGGGGAGACAGGAAGCATGCTGAGTGGGGGTTGACAGGAAAGCACTGTGGATGAGGTCACCGTGTGCTGACCTCTCTGCCCTCTGTTTCTGACTGGGACACTTTTCAACAACTCCAGGTGGATTTATCCTCCCTATTTTACAGATGACGAAATTGAGGCCCAGAGAAACTAAAGTCACATCCATATGAGTGTGACTCTGAATGAGTGGTGCATCCTCCTGAATCCATCAGTTCAGGTCACAGCACAACCATTTTAGGGTTTCTGCTATGCATTCACTGTAGCCAGATGGGAGGGAGGTGGCAGGGTGACTGAGAGTCATTTGCCTGCTCTGGTCTCCGCTAGGGATCAGGAGAAGGGGTGTTTGGGAAGCTAGCAAGAACCCACCTTTCCTCCTGCCTTCTTCCTGCTTCTCACTGTCCTCTGACCAGGGCTGGCCACAATGCAGACCTTGCAATGCCTATGGGTGCATAAGTATGTCCTTCCCCCTCTGGGTCTCAGTACTTCAAGCTGCAGAGGAAAGACGTGGGACCGAGTGGCCTTACAGGTCAGTCATCCAGATCTGAAACTATGTCCCTCAGGTGGGACCAATAAAAGAGTGGGAAGGAGGAAGAGATCCCTGGGGAAGCTCATAGATGAGAGAAACAGATCTCAAATATATAATCACACACACTATGCAAATTCAAATTGGGTAAGTACCATGAAGGAAAAGCCCAAGATCCAAGATTTATTAAAACAGAGTGATGACGTTCCCAAAGTGGCCTTGGGCCAGCCTAGGTCTTGTGCCCCTATTGAATTCCTGCTTTTGTCCTTCTTACTCCCTGCTCCCAAAGGCTAGGACTCCACTCTGGCTTCTTTCATTCATTAACTTATTCAAATCATTTACTCATCCATTCAATAACTACGTCTTGAACCTGAGTGTGCCAAAGAGGGATGTAAGTAGATGTGGCCCTGACCTTGCAAATATGGTAGTAGAACAGGGGAGACACAGAATAAATCACCTCGAAGATTACTTAAGATGTTGGCAAACATCAGGAAAAAAATAAAAAAGGAAAGGAAAAAAAGAAGCTGCTCTGTAAGGCAGAGAAAGGGGGGGAGCATTAGGAGTGAGTTAGGCAATGGTTCTCTGAGGAGGTGCCATTTGAAATGAGATCTGACCAATGGGCACCAGTCCTACAAGCACCTGGGGGAGGACATGTGGGTGCAGGGAACAACAGCACAAAGGACATGAGACAGGAAAGAGCTTGGCGTGTTCATAAATAGAAAGAGGACTTCTCACTCTCCCTGACTGCTAATAGTCCTTGAGATGGAGTAGGACATAAATCTGGACCAAAGGCTGCATGCCTTGGGGACCTGCTTAAAAATGGAGACAGCTCCCCAGGCCCTTGTCCTGGTGTCCAGTTTCCCCAGTTCTGCTTCTTCACATGCCCTCCCAGGGTCTCCCTCACTGCTGAATTCCCAGTGTGCTGCGCGGTGGAACCCAGGAAGTCAAAGATCTCTTTTTGGACACAGCTGTTACTCAACTTTGAGGTCAGAAAATCTTTCCCTAGACAGAAGTCTGTCTGTGTCTGATGTGGTGTGCCTGGGGGCTAATGGCATTTATTTGACCCACGATTACAGATTAGGCAAGGTCAAACTGAGGTTGCCAAACACATCATTCATTCATTCATTCATTCATTCATTGTCGTTAGCACCACCATCAACAGAAGTAAGAATAGCAAGATGATTGCTAATGAGGGGAAATAAGTAAAGACGATGTTTCTCTGAGGGCCCCTAACTAGGATCTCAGGCTTAGAAAAGATTTTTAGGAGGAAGTAATGCGTAGATTGAGGCCTAAAAGATGAACAGGCATTAGCTAGTGTGGGGACTCATGAGAAAGAAGAGAACTCCAGGCTCGAGAATTGCCTCTGCAAAAACTCTGGGGTGGGTAGAACATGCGGTCATTTGGGGAACTGCAAGAAGTTTATACAGATGCAGGGACATTTGTAAAGGAAAGTGGATGCGTAAAACCATGGCTGGGAGGTCCTCTATCCTGTACGGTCTCAGGTCCAGGGTCTGCAGGGCCTTGTCCACCTTAGGTCTTTTTTTTTTTTAGTCCTTTATTACAGAGTCAGGTCTCTCAGAGGTAAATTAGAGGAAGAGGAAGAACAAAGATGGAAGGGATAGTTGCGATAGTTAACTGGTTAACTTTCTCTTAAGGAAAGTGACCTCTGAGGGCATCTTCTTCACTTTTTTTTTTGGTATAGAGATTGAACCCAGGGGCACTTAACCACTGAGCCACATCCCCAGCCATTTTTTATTTCTTATTTGGAGACAGAGTTTTGCTAAGTTGCTTAAGGCCTTGCTAAGTTGCTAAGACTGGCTTTGAATTTGCAAACCTCTGCCTTGGCCTCACACACTGGGATTCCAGGCATGTGCCACCATGACCAGCTCCCCTTCATTTTTGAGCCTGATTTTCCTCTGGTTTCTGTGCTGCCTAAATGTCCCCTGTGTCTCCAACCTTTCATCCAGCTATCCTCATTTCTGTCTTTAGAATACTCTACCCCTTCCACCACGTAGGGTTTTAAGCTGTTTTGATCAGGCTAGGGAAGGCAGAGCCCTGGCCTGCCATGAAGAAAATGAATGGAAGGAGAGGGGAGGGTCTAGAATGGGTTGAACTTGGACACACAGCCGCATGACCTTGAGCAAGCCCTTAACCCCTCTGGCCTTCTAGTTCTTCATCTGTAAAATGGAAACACAAATGATACCTATCTCATAGGATGGTTGTAAGAATCAAATGAATAGTATTTAGTACAGTGATTGGCACACACAAGCACTGTATCATTACTTGTTAAATCCATTCCAGGGGTTGCTTTCCATAATATTTGGCTACTATCGATTTCATGTCTGGTAGGAAGACCTAGCTGAAGGTGGAGATGTGAGATTTATTTTCCTGGTTGTTGCTCCCACCGGCTAGGTAAATGTAGGATTTGTGTTGAAGTATTTCAGAGAATCAACTCTTCAAAAGCAGCATCAATATTCTGAAGGAACTTTTTTCATCCAAACAGTTAATATGCCATTGGCATATTATGCCAATTGGCATATTAACTGCCAATTGCATATTAATTGCAATTCAAGCCAAGCCACTCCACTCACCAGAGCTCACCAGGGGGACTAGTTGCTGAGAACATTCAGTATTTGGTTGGAGTTACGGTATGTATTCTGGAGCAATAAAACCAGTCTCTTTTTCAAAAATGGATTTCCCTTTGCCTTCTTCAGACTGATCTTCCTCCTCATTAGGCTGCGTTAATGGAGTGTCTGTGATCACTTTTATTTTCCTTCTAAACAGCAGACTTCTGTGCTATAAATGGTAAGCTGTCCTGAGATGGAGTGAGAAGGCACAGTTGAAGCCATGGTCATCTACAATCCACGAGCTCATTCCAGGTGGCCTGGAGTGGCAACTGATATGAGTTAAGATGATCAACATATGATTTTTTTCTAATCTGACTTTGGGCTCTACGTCTCTCCCATTCAAGGAGTCCAGGTGAACCAAAAGAATTAAGAAAGTGTGAATAATAAAAGAAAGATGACTGGGCAGGAAGACAGACCTACTGCAGGCTGTAGTCACATCAGGTGTCTGTTGCTGTGGACAACACCATCCCAGCAGTTCGTGTGCTAGTTCAGCACCTTGCTTGGCTGGGTGGGTTTTCCTCTGGGCTCCTTGTGTATCTCATTCAGTTGTGAGCTGGGGATGGAGGGGATGGCTGGCAAGCCTGGCCTTTCTCTCTCTTTCGTTTCTTTTTGGTACTAGGGATTAAACCCAGGGGCATTTACCACTGAGCAACACCCCCAGCTATTTTTATTTTTTTAGTTTGAGATAGGGCCTCGCTAGATGGCAAACTTGCAATTCTCCTGCCTCAGCCTCTTGAGTTGATGGGATTACAGGCATGAGCCACTGTGGTTAAGCCTGACTTCTCTCTAAGGCATGGGTCATCCTGCAAAGCAAATCTCAGGAGAGATATCTTATTGGTTAAAACAAGTTACTGTCCAAACGTGGGTCACTGCGGGGGAGGAGACTACATAAGGACATGGATTCTGAGAAGGGGTTTTATCTGTGTTCATGACTACAACAATCTATCCTAATATTCCATGCAATATTTTGAAGATTTGTAGCTTGAAGCCTGCCAAATCACATAATGGTGGCACTGGAAAAGCTGGAATTAATCATGGTAATATTAATAATAGGTGCCATTTTATTTAGTGCTTATTTAGTGTCATGAACTTAACTCGTGCATGTAGTGATTTAATTCTCACAGCAATTCTGCCAGTTTGCTACTAACCCTTCACAGATGAGGAAACCGAGGCTCAGAAAAGTGCAGAACCTTTCTCTAAGGACACTAGTGATTGTAACTTTTCCTGAAATCAGAGAGGCATGGCCTGAATCTTTCTATAACGGACAAGAGATCAGATCTTTGGACAGACTAAATCACATTTCCGAAGGATGCCCTTGACTTGTTGAAATGTAAGCAGCTTTCACCAAAAAGCAGCTTGATGAGATGAGCCGAAGTGATCACAGACACGAGGCCGATGTTTGTCTTGATCTGCACAAGGGTTTGGCAGTTTCCAAGTTTCCTTGGCAAGCAGGATTCGGGCTTTGCCAGAACCTGGGACTCTGGCATAACAGTGCTGGGCGTCAGGCCAGTCCAGGCCTCCGGCCCTCCTGCTGTCCGAATCAGAGTGCTGGCCCCTTGGGCCTCTCCAGCTCTTTCTTCCTGCCCTTGGGCACCAAGGACAGAACAGCAGGAGGTTTCTCCACATGTGGGGGCAAGATGCCTAGAGCAGGGTTTCCTGGAGCTCTGTCAGAGCAGCAGTCCACTAGATGCCAGGAAACCCAGGCCTTGGAAGTGGTGGTGGCCGGGCCCATCCGGAGCCCACTGTCGGGAAGAAGCTCTGAGCAGGGAGGAACTTGGAGAAGCCAGAGAGGGAGGCTCACCAGGGCCAACAGGGAGGCGGCCTGCTGGATTCCCCTAAGATCATGAATGTTAGTCTGATAAAAAGCAGGTTTCAGACTAAGAGAATTTGGAACAGACCTGGTTAATTAACCTTTTTTTCTTTTTTAATTGCAAAACTTCTCCGAACCTTTAAAATTCTGATGTGGCAAACCAAGGGGGGAAGTGGTGGTGCGGCAGAGTCCAGCTCGTCTGATGGTGGAGCATTGGCTTCAGCCTTTGATGGCACTGGTGTTCTGCCGGAGGCTCAGAACAAATGCTGTTTGAAACGGTTTTCCCTGCAAATACCAGAACACAAACTCCATAACGGCAGGGACCTCGTCTGCTTTATTTGTGTCCCTAGAGTACAGCACATGTTAAGCAGCCAATATATACTGAGTAAATAAATGAATAAATAAACGAATGTAGTATTTCATATTCTGCCATAGCTTGGCTCTTGTGCTAAAGGCTTGGTCCCCGACTTGTCAATTTTGGGAGGTGGTGGAAACTTTGAAGAGGTCAGGCCCAGTAGCAAGTCTTCAGCGCACTGGGGTGAGCCCGGGGACTGTGGCATCCTGCTCTCTTCTTCTTCCTCTCTTTTGCTTCTGGCCGCAAGGTGAGCAGGTTTTACTTTACCACATTTCTACCTCACCACAGGCCCCACAGGAAAATGGCCAACCAACCACGGATCGAAAGTCCTAAATCTGTAAGCCAGAATAATCCCTTTCTCTTTATAAATTTATTTATCTCAGATGTCCTTTGTAGTGACAGAAAGCTGTCTCCTGCAGAGATTCTGTTGCCTGCACCAACCTTCAAGAAACAACCGCATGTGGACAAAGGAGGGTGTAGGAAGATGTTCATTTTAGTGTTGCTCATAAATAGAAAGTGAGAGTCACCGCTACTTGATGACAATTGAAATTTTGCCACATTCATAGCATCGAACAACAAGTAGGCACTAAAAGCAACAAGTGGAGCCTCTATATAACAAAATGGAAAAATTCTAAAACATTCTGATGAGTAAAAAAAGCAAGTAAAATAATACATAATGTCTGAAATAAGCAATGGGAATGCTCCCCCTCCAGCCTTTCTTATGGGCTTCTATACAATCAATACACCTAATGCAAAGAAGAAAGGTTTGAAAGAGAAACACTGATGACAGTTGTTGTCTCTGAATGGGTGACAATTGTCAGGAGGGACCCTTGCCTTCTCAGTAATATTTCTATTTTAAGAGGAAGAATGCATTTATAAATTTCTTACCCAAATTGAAATTAATTAAAAAATAAGATATTGGGGCCCTTGAAGGTACCCATATCCACTACTATTTTTCTATATTTGATAGACTTTACATTTTTCAAGCTGAGAATATATTTATATATTCATGGTGCAATAAGAAAGGGGAAAAAGGAAGTAGTTCTTCCAATCTAGCTCTTCTCCAAATGAGCTCAGCAGCTAGGAACACTTGGGGGAACTGAGGCTCAGAGAGCCATGTGACCGGCAGGAGCGAGCTGTGAGTCAGAGAGGGAGGGAAGACAAGGCCATCCACAGTGCCTGCCCGTGTCACGTGAGGCCAGAGTACAACACACTGGCTTGTTTTGCAACCCAGGCAGGTCCTTTAACCACAAGGCTGCTGGCCGGCCCCATGTGGCTGGGAGAGATGGTGCCAACCCTCTTCCCTCGAATGAGTCATGCCTCTTCCCGCAAAGCTGGGGGAGGATGTGGAGAAGCTGGTCTCGGGGGCAGAGGTGCAGCTACAGCTCATAGGTCCTGCCTGACAGGGTGCTCTGCAGGCTGAAGGGCCGCAGGGGCACTCTGGGAAGTCCCCAGATGGGGGCTACTGCTCTCGTGTTTAGGGTAACACTGACATGTGCTTCAGACCACTGAAGTGTCCATGGGTGGTAATCATAGGAGTTAGGATTTTGGGGGGACTTCCATCAATAGCTGAGTGCCTAGTTAGCCCAAGCCACTGTACACATGTGTCATAATTACCTGCAAAGCACAGATTTCTAACCCCATTTCACAGATGATGAAACTGAGCCTCAGTGGCGATAAGTGACTTGTCTAAGTTCTAAGGTCCAAGCTATCAGTGGCAGGGGCAGAATTTGAAACCAAGTGTTGCTGAGTCCAAGCTACATTGCACGGATCAGAAGTTCCAAATCTGTAAGCTGAAAAGTGAGGCAAGAGAAGTGAGAGGTCCTCAGGGACAGGAACCACAATGACAGGAATGATTTCTCTGCCAGCTACCATGCTGAGCACTCCCTTGTGGGGTGTGCTTTAGTCCTCTCAACGACTGGTGAAACGACTGTGCCCATTCTGCAGATGGGTAAACCGAGACGTAGAGAGTACATGACTATCTAATCATACAGCAAGAACAGTCCATCTGATTCTAAATCCTGCTCTTTGTGGTACTCATAAGCCCTTTCAACCTTTCCTGTGAGACCCAGCTCTATCCTCCCTTCCCTCTCGAGTCTGACAGTCGTACAGGAGGCAAGCTGTCACTCATGCTCAGTACCCCCTGGGACACCACCTCCTCCACGAAGGCTTTCTCAACTCCTCAGCTGGAACATCTCCCCTGACCCTGTGGCTCACGGGCCATGTGAATCTCCCCTGAATAACCTTCACTCCTCCGTGCAGGGGTCTGGGAGGATGAGTGGGGGTAATTCACCAATTATTTTTTTAAATTCTCTGATCATGATTTTCCATCCAGAAGCTAATGCAGTGGTTATATCATAGCTTTAAAATAGACCCGTAGATCTGGATTTGAATCCCAGCTGGTCTAGGTGACGATGCGGCAGTTACTTTCCTTCTTTCAACTCCATCTGAAGAATGGAAATCCTAATGTCCACTTCTCAGTCCTTGCAAGGATTGGTGAAATATTTATGTAAAGTGCTTAGCACAGTGCCTGAGGCACAGAGCACATTAATGCCATTAACCCTGTGGTCTAACCCAGCCGTGGATCAGGAGGTGACTGGCTGCCCTTGTCAATGTGGCTGTTCCTACTCCACTGGAAGGACCTGATTCAAAGCATTGAGTGCTGCTCATGATTTTTACCCCCTGCATCGATCAGAGGAGGTGACTAACACCCAAATTCACAGTGCGGAAGGATTGGCTGAGCTGAGCCATTGACAAACAAAAATTCATGTACAAAGTCATGAGAAGAAATGTCCATTCTTAATTCTAAGCAAGGATATTAAAATAAATTACATCAGACATTTAAAAATAAAGAAAAAATTTTAAAGAGAGAGGGAGAGAGTGAGAAGAGTGAGAGAGAGAGGGAAAGAGAGAATGAATTTTATTTATTTGTTCATCTGGCCTTTGTTTCTCCAACACTTAGTTGTATACGTGGTGCTGGTGTTTGAACCCGGGTCTTCCCACGTGCCAGGCAAGTGCTGTATTTGCTGACCCACTGTTCCAGCCCCAGAAATTTTGCTTTTTTTCTGATTGCTTTTTTTTTCTGATGAGAGTGGATGGAAATTTGTGCACGCATACACTACCTGTGACCATCCAAATCCTTACAAGCTTGGGGGACAATATGAGACTCCATTGTCATACCCTGATACTGATTCTGAGAAAATAATCTTGAAGAATGGACTAGTCACAAGTAGAAGATGTTCATTGTATCAAAATCCTTGATGGCCCAATTATAGTGGTATGACAAGACAAATCATGGTGTATTAATGCAGTTGTCTTCAGTGTCAATAGTAGAGATCTTACACACACACACATACACACACACACACACACACACACACACACACCTAGCAGAATCTAAAATAGAAGAATCTAAGCTGGACTTTATGAATGCAATTATTATTTTAAATTTGTGCAAGGACAAATATGGGCAAACACACAAGGGTCAAAGGCAAAATTTAACGGGTATGGTGGGTGGGAGGCTGTGGGTTGCATCTAATGCCATTTGGACTGAGTCACTTGGTCATTCTATAAGTGAGCTGGAGAGGCCCCTGACTTTGGGATTTCCAGCCATGAATCTGGCCCACCAGGCTGTCCAGCCTCTCTGCATGGCTTGCAGCCGATCTCACCAGAAATTCCCCCTATACGGCTTCCATTCTGGCCCCAAGATACAAATACTTACAAATGCTGCTTGTCTGACTCCAGGAAGCTGAATGACCTTCACCAGGGATTTTCAGGAGGTCAAAGCACTCTGATCTTGACTGGAAGGTTCCCCTTGAGTGCTCTGCAATGCTGGTCAGCAGGGGCTGGTCTTGCTCAATAGCTCTGGAGAGTACTTTCTAGAGGCAGAAAGCCCTGCAGAAGGAAGGTTGCATTAGGCCTAATGGGGCTGATGGGAGCCTCGTTAAGTCAGAAAATTTGACTGCATGTGAAAATCATGCAGTTTGGCCCAGGGGCCATTTCCAACTGTAGGCAAAGCAAAGGCATGGATAGAACCATTTCTGTCTGAAAGAGACTCCAGAAGGGCCCTTAGAGCAAGTTTAGATGCCAAGTCGCCATCTCCCTAGAATCCTCGTCACCCTGGCTGGAGCTCCATCTTCAAATGCAGGTTCCCGAGCTCTGGTCACACCCTGGTCCCCATCACAGGTGGCCCCTCCTTAGCCCAGCTGCTGAGACCAGGTGTGGTGCTTTGCCAGTCCACACCCAACCCTGCCTCAAAATCACACTCTGACAACTTGGCTAACTCGAGTTGCCAAAGGTTTGGCTCAGGAATGATTTTGGCTTCACTCGCTGCATTCATTCATTCACTCATCATTCATTCATTCATTCACTCATCATTCATTCATTCATTCACTCATCATTCATTCATTCGTTTATCCATTCCTCAGTTGACTAAGCTAATAATAACCTCAACATGGGTGAATTTTTACACAAACAAAGGGAACCTTGCCCATGACACTGGGGGATGAAGGGAAGGGGGCAGGGAAGGGGGTAGGAATAAGGGAGCTATCAAGGCAAGCTGGAGAGAGGGTGTAGGGGGGTTATCAACCCAGTGGGGAACCTTTGACTTCCATGAGAAGCTCATCTAACACAGGGGGTAAAATAGGGGAAACAAGGGCTCAGGGGGAACCCAAATGGGGGTAGTCATGAACTAGCATCAGCCTTGGCTTGCTAGGTCATTATGCACGGGATCATGATTATGTGGCAATGATTTCCTCCTATATATATATATATATATATAACTATGTTGCACAAATAAAAAAAAAGAAAAATGGACATTTCAAATAATATAATATTACACCAATTTACCCTAAAAAACCCTATTTTTGCCTCAGTTTCCTTATTTGTAAAGTGAGCTGGAAAATGGTATCATGGGTTTTTGTGAGAATTAAAGTGTATAAAGAATACCTGACAACTTACACCAATTATGTGTTAGCTATAAATATTAAGCTCTTTTGTATGGATGTCTTCTGTGTTTTAAAAAAATTCTTTCATAGAGAATAAGATTTAGGGTAGGCTACACTTCTAAGAACTCCTCTTTTTTAGTTGTTCCTATGTATAGAATATAGTCTTGAAAATCCACAGACCCTACAAGGGTAGGAAACTTTGATGTATCCACAGATGATTCCCAAGCGTTAAGAATAGTTAGTCTGCAGTAGGAGCTCAATAAATATGTATTGAACCAAAAAAGAAAGGGAGAGAGGGATAGTGAAAGAGAGAATTAATTTTATTTAGTTTTCATTTGACTTTCATTGCTTTGACACCTTGTGTAGGTGGTGCTGGGGTTCGAACCCGCAGGCTTGCACATGCAAAGCAAGCACCATAACCTCCGAGCCACTGCTCCAGCTTCTGTTCCTCTGTTCTTAAGCACCACTTATTCTATGCCAGATATTGTTCTAGGCCCTAGGGATATGAGAGGAGCATGGTGGGTCCAAGCAAATGATAAAAAGCCAGGAGAATAACACACTGTTATAAGTTCTATACAAGGAATCAGTTGGGTGTTCTGATGCAGAACAGAGGTGAATGGGGTGAGTGGGGTGAGTGGGCAGACCTTTGGTCCACTGGGGTGGCTGGAAGAGACCTTTCTGAGAAATGTCAGTTCAGCAAAGTCCAGAAAGCGGAGATAAAACCATGGTGCACAGAGCTGGGGAAGAGCCTTCCAGGCAGAGGGAACAGGACCTAGCAGAGGCCAGGCAGACAGAGGCCAGTGGGCTCCAGGGTCACTCTGTTCTCTCCTCTCTCCGATTGCATTGTTCTGTCTCTGTCTCTCTTTAGCTGATCCTTTGCTCTCTGTTGTATTTTGATTTCTGGTTTCCTTGGTCTATATCTGGGCCTTTCTCTCTCCATCTTTTCTCTCTGCTCTTTTGCTTCTTTCAGTCTTCCAGGCTGAATCACTTTTTCTCAGCCTGTCTCTTTTCCTGTGTGATTGTCACTTTTTTCTCTTCTCCCCGTTCTCTCTCTGCCTCCACCTAACTTTGGCTCTGTCTCTCTCTCTCCCTCTTTCCCCACCTCTGCCTGATGGCTCTTCCATTCCCAAGCACAGGCCACTGGGAAGCCCTCTGACTGATATTGCTACTGACAGCTAAAGCCTTTAAATCATTCCCACAGCACATTCTGGGAGTTGGTAAGCCAGCAGTGTTTTGTCTGTACCCCAGAAAGACAGGGGTCTTTAAACAAATATATTCACTCTCAGAAATCCAAGCGATTGTGTTTCTCCATTGATCCATTCTGATGTTGAGGAAGTGTAAAGCTTCCCGGTGCCTCGGGGGGATTGCAGAGAGAGCAGGCTGCCCTGAGCGAGGAGGGAGGGAGAGAATGGAAATTGGCCCAATGCACCCTGGGCTCCAAGGACCTGAACAAAGTCTCTTATTGGTAGAAGGGGGAGAGAATACTTCCTGTTGGGAGAATCAGAGAAGATGACCTGATGCCAAATGTCAGCTCTTTTGTAAAACCCTCCTGATCACTTCCTCTGCCCCTAAAGAGAAGTGACAACTCATCCCCGTTGTTCACCTGACTGTGTAAGGGTGTCTAGCACAGCACCTGGGGCCTTTTAGGATCTTTATTTCTTTACAGGTTCCTGTTCCTTATGGAACTGTGCACTTCTTGGAAACTTGGGGTGTCCAGCTTTGCACCTTTGATGACCATCCCAAGGCCTCTGTCCGTCTAGCTGAGCCAGTTTCCTAAAATCCTCAAGATGGGTCTATGTAACATCCTCTTAGGGTGTTACATGGGTAGGTGGCTTTGGGAAAGTGCCTCGGTTTCCTCTTTTCTAAAATAAGGGTGTCTGAACCAGGGCAGGTAAAGTGCTTGGAACACGAGTGAATGCTCAGTGACCTGTTACTATGTGTAATCACTGCAGCTAATAATTGCTATTGTCATCATCATCGTCATCTTCTTCATCATTAAACTCTCCAGGCTTGGGAGTCATGTAGTTAATTTGTCATAGAATACTAACTCTCTGAGTGATGCATGAATAGGGGATGACGATTTTTGGTGCAAATGGCTAGTTATCACCCATGTGGACTTTTAAAATTCCCAATTGTGTTCTTTCACATTCTTGGCCTCTGTGCAGAGATATTTGAAGAACTTGGGTACCTTGGTCATTATAGGTGTTCAAGGAGTGACAAGTCCTCCACCTCACGTTCTGCTTTGTCTGAAGAGCCCTCCTGTGTCATGCAGCTCCTTCCCTACTTATAGGCTGACTCGGTTTTCTCCCCCCAGTGGAGTGGGGCCCTCAAAGGCTCTGGGGAAGACTGACTAATCCCTCTTCGTGTTGCCGTGCCTGTGTAGCCTGGCTCAATCTGAATCTTCGCTGCAGTGTTTCAGGATGCTCAGCTGACTTGGCTCTTTACCTTTTTCTCTGAACATGTGCTTCCTCAAGTGTTAAACAGGAATGTCATATACTTATAGCTACTATGCTTACTCCTTTGAATCTTAATCCTCATTGGGAAGTGTTAAGAGAGCGGAAACTTAATCCTGCTATGGTATTTGGAGGGCTGAACTTTGAGAGGTAATTGATGTTAAATGAGGCCATAAGGGTGGGGCCCTAGACCAATGGGACTGTGGCTTTATAAGAAGAAGAGAAGACTGAGCACAACCTTCTATCTTGCATGGGATGCCCTGTGCTCTCTCAGAATCCCCACCAGCCAGAAGGACCTCAACAGAAGCAGCTGCACTATCTTAAACTTCCCCATCTTTAGAACTGTGAGCTGAAAAAAATATTAATCTTTATTCTTTGTAAATTAGTTTGTGATACTTAGTTAGAGCAACAGAAAATGAAGTAAGATAGAGCTAAAATGTAAGGGTTAAGAGTTAATGCACTATTTGTGCAGATGTTGCCCTGATGGCATTAACTATGACTGATTCATCTTCCAAGTTCTGGAGCTGTGCTACCCAATATGGTAGCCACAAGCCACATGTGTCTTTTGAGCACTTGAAATATAGCTAGTTACACCAAGCTTAGCTGCATGCGTAAAATACACACTGGATTTCAAAAACTGAGTAAAAAATCAATGCAAAATAACCCAATATTCTTCTATTGATTGCTCATTGAAATGATGATATTTTTGATGTACTGAGTTAAGGAAAAATCAAGGGAAAATTATTTGTTAAATAATATTTTCATTTTATATTAAAATTAATATATGAAAAATATTAAATATACTATAATAAATAAGTATTAAACAATGAGCCTATTATTTAAATTGATTTTACTTGTTTCTTTTTCTTTAATGTGGTGATAAGAAGACTTAAAATCACACATGTGGCTCACAGTACAGTTCCATTGAATGGTCTGCCTTAAAACACTGAACAATCAGTTTAGCAATAGATAGATGGGATAGATGAAAAAATGGGTAGGTGAAGGAAAAATAAAAATAAGTGACTGCCTAGATAAATGAATTATTGAATAGAAAGATGGGATAGCTGGATAGATGAATGGAAAGAAAAACAGAATGACGGAATAAAAATGGCTAGAAATAAAAATGATAAATCAATGGATAAATAAATTACTAACAAGATTAAATAAATGCTTAAGTATCAAGTAAATACACAAAGAAAGGAAGAACAGATGTCCTGGAAGACCAGGATTTGACTTTGACAAGAAGGCTTACTCGTCTTCCTGAGTGCTTGAAGTCTGAGCCTTTGACCAAGAAAAAAGATCTACCCTTGCTCTTGGGGAATTTATTATTTTAATTGTTAGCCTTCATCAGAGGTTATTGGAATTTTTTTCCCTTCGGACAGTTTATCACTTGTAAATTATTTGTCACATCCTTGCAATTCTATCCAGATCCTTAACTTTCTAATCATGCATCTTTTATGGGGTCTCCTTTAAAGAAGCACTATAATTACGTGCCAAGGGTCCCAGTAAATTTTATCAGGCCATAAAATATTATACTTTAATTATTTGGAAGGGGAAGAAAGGCAAATGTTCCTTCTGCAAGGCTGGTGATCAATACTGCAGGGCTCTTGATGGTACAGGCAGGCTCAGACGTCCTCCCTCTGGCGTCCTTCTGAGAGGGCCCATGCTTTCTGCCCCAGGTGGTGTCTGCATACAGCAGCCGGCCTGCGGACCACAGCATCTCTCCTGGTTCTGATGGACCTGGGCATTGCTACACTCCTCGGTCTACATTCTTTATGCGCAGCCAGTCTCAGAGGTTTGGGGGAGGATGCTACGATTTCGCCTTTTTCACAGGTGAGGAGACTTAGACACAAAGAGCCATCAGAGATGGGAATCTCATTAGCTCTCTTGATTCCATGGTGATGTTTTCTCTTCTTTTCCCCACCAGGCCACAACTGCTAATATGAATGCAAACCAGAGAATGTCTGTGAGCTCAGCGGGATGGGTGCAGTTTGTTCTCAGGGGCTGACAGCAGAAATGCACTGTGACATAGGCACTTTGGAGCATTCAATCTGTTTATTCTCACTGGGTCCTGGTGCTGGGGTGAAATGGTAAACAAGACAGACAGGCCTGTCCTTCTCTGGGGCTCAGGTCCCTTGGGGAGATAGGCAAACAACAGATCCTTCCATACACTGTTGAAATTCTACTGTGGAGAATGAGAGTCCTTTGAACATTTAAAAATGGGGACTACTAATGAATTAAGAAGAGCTTGGAGGGCTCTCCTGAGGAAATAGGTGATCTAGGATCTGAAGGATCAGTAGGCGTTAGCTAGGTACACAGAGTAAGGAAAAGTATTCTAGCAGAGGCCTAGCATATACAAAGGGCCTGCCTTGAGGAGGTTGGGAAGAAAATAGAGTGGCCGTGTAGAGTTACCAATGAGGGGCAAAGCTAGTGGGCCTTGTTGAGGGCTGGGTTTTATCCTAAGAGCACAGACTTCTCAGTTAAGGTTCAGGTGAAGGAAAAGGGTCATCTTCAAGTTGATTCAGGCCAGATAACTCTCAGTGCAGGAGAAGAGATGGGGGCTTGAATTCATGTCATAATACCCCTTCATCTATGTAGGGGGCAAAAGGAGAGGAAGATGAGGAGGGTGACTAATCCCCACTCACCCTTCTGGTCTTAGCTTCTATGTCATTTCCTTGGGGAGCCCTTCATTGACCCCAGTTGGGCCAGCACCCACCACTCACCCCTATAGTGGCTCTCCACCCTCCACTTCCTTTTTCGCAACAGACAACACTATTCCTGCCACATCTTACTCAATGGTCCCTTCCCCTCACTGGCCGTGGGCCCCATTGACAGACTTCATCACAGCTAGTTGCTCCATTCCTGGCCCAGGACCTGCGCCTGGTGGGCAAAGAAGACCTAGAGCTGGGAGAACCAATGAATGAATGGGGCACCCCCCAGGGACGGAAGCTGTGAGAGACATGTCTTCTTTAGGCTCTGCCCTGGTCACCCCTCCTGGTCTCTCTCTCTCCCCCTCCTTACTCACTTCTCTTTTTTGCCCTAAAGCTGCACTCTTCCAAACTTCCTGCTCGGGGCTCTCAATGGAAGGATCCAGGAGAAAATCTCCGAGCCTTGAAGCCTTGAATCTGAAACCCAGTTTCCCTGGAAAGGGCCGCAGGGTGCAGGTCCCTTCTACAGATGGACTACCTTGACTCAAGAGGTCATGATTGCACAGAAGGAAGATGACAGAGCAATTTGTGAAAATCCTCTGTGTCACCCTCTCAGAGTGACTCATCTTGTTCCTAGGTTTACTGCTAATTATCTCAGGGTGAACACTTTTTGGTGAACCCTGTGGTCACTGGGCTGGTGAAATCCCTAGCAGATTTTTCTTCCTAAAGAAAGTTGTATTTATATTAATAATGTTAACACTGATGCTAATGGTAGCTAACATTTATCTGGGAACTTTCCTATTTCTTTACGTCAGGGGTTTACCAACCCTCCACCTTTTTTTTTTTTTTGTAAATAAATCTTTATTGGGATACAGGTATGTCAGTGTTTACACATGTCCTTGGTGGCTTTTTTTTTTTGCTACCATGGATGGCAGAGCAGAGTGACATAAATTCCATGGTTCTCAAAGCCTAAGATATTTAGTAGTTGGCCCCTCAGAAATGGGCTTGCTAGTTTCCCTTTTGTGTTCATTATTGCAAAACAATGACTTAAGTAAAATTATTCCATTTTATGGACCATGAAACTGAGGCTCAGAAAGAAGAAGTAATTTCCTTACAGTTTCCCCTACTCAGAGCTAGATAATGGATCTTCAAAACTTGTGATCTTTCAGTGTGTGCTCCTAGAGGTGTGGGGGCAAAGGCAGGACACTGCTTTCTAACTGGCTGGCTCTAGAACCACGCACGGTGATTATCTGTCATTACATAATGATACCTGCCAATGGGTAATTGAAAACAACATCGGTCATTTACTTTGCTCTCCAATCTGCTGTTTGAGCAGGATTTGGAAGGGAGTCACAGCATCAGTTTGTGTGGTTCATTTGGGGCTGAGGACACGCTCTCAGATGACTTTCTTGCATGCCTTCCAAGGGGTCTGTGGCTCTTGGTTCCCCTCCACAGGTGTCTCTCTCCACAGCGTGTCTGGCTTCCTTACGGTACAGCGCTGAGTTCCAAGAACAAGCATCCTAAGAGACAGGAGGTAGAATTTGTCATCCTTAAGGCCAGGGCCTGAAACTTGCACAGGGCCACTCTTGTGTAGTTCTTGTGCAAACTAGGAGACACTAGAAGAACGACAAGTGCTATAAATACCAGACAATGAGTACGAAATGGAACAGTCCCAGGCCAATCTAGCGCACAGACATCCTATCCCTGGGGCAATGATCAGTGCCTTTTGATGTCTTCAAGTTATCTTCAAAGCTTAAATTAGGACCACTGTGTTCCTTTTAAGTGTGGAATCTACTTAGGAAAATCTTGATAGAATGTTTAAAAATAAAGAATTGTTTTCTTTTTGATATTAGGCATTAAACCCAGGGGTGTTTATCCACTGAGCCACATCCCCAGGCCCTTTTAAAATATTTTAAATTTGAGACAGGGTCTCACTAAGTTGCTGAGACTGGCTTCGAACTTGTGATCCTCCTACTTCAGCTTTCAGAATCTTTGGGATTAGGCGTGTGCCACTGTGCCTTGCAAGACTTTTTTTTTTTTCTCCTGTATATAAACATTGTCAGTTATCTGGAAAGCTCATTTAAATGAAACTACTTCCTTCCCCAGTCTTCCAGTTAACTGTACGGCTCTTGTGAGCTTTGCCACCCGTAGACAGAGAGTACCCCCTGTGTTTTCCTGACTGTGGCTGTCTTGGTCCCCTGCTTGCTGAAGGTTCATTCCATGCTAGTCTCTGACAGTCTGAGAAAGCAGGCATGGAAAAAACATGGTCCATATCTCTGGGTACTTATGACTTAGTAGGTGGGACAGATTAGCCAACAGGTCATTGCACAGCGGGGTGATAATAGCCACCATCGAAACAAAAACCAAGTACAGTAGGAACCGTAAAAACAGAAAAATGGGGAAAGTATCCAAGAAGATTATACAAGGGAGGTGACATTTTTTGATTACCTGGAACGTCTCTGACATCTTGCTAAACATTTTGTAAGTATCATCTCTTTTAATATTTAGAAGACCCCTTTCTAGGTAACCATGATTACTATCCCTCTTTCACAGATGAGGACACTGGTGCTTAGAGGGGTGAAGTGACTTGTTTAGGATTAGACAAGCAGCGAGCAGCAGGAAAAGAACAGATGCTGGGACAGAGCGAGGGAGGAGGAGGGGGGCATTTCTAAGCCTTCACAAAGGCAAAGGGAGTTTTTCCTTCAAAGTGACCAGCAGCTGCAAGGGCAGAATAGTGCTGGGCAGGCCCAGGATACAGCTGTTGGAGGTGCAGCAGGGTCCTGGAGAAAGGGAATTTGGCAAGGCAGGGAGTTTGGCTATTTCCTAGTGCACACGGAGCTTAGAATGTTGAAGAGAGGAAGGGACTGGAATCTTAGATTTAACCAGCATGAATGATCTTGAGTTTGGGCCCCTTCTATCCTAAGAGTGATCCTGGACCCAGAAGCTTCACCCAAGAGTTGCTTACAAATGCAGTATCAAGCCTCACAGACCTGAGGAATTGGAATCTGCTCTTTGAAGAAGTTTCCGGGAACTTTTGCACACAGTTTGGGAAGCATGGTTCAAGCGCACTGCAATTCACAGAGTTTATAATTTTGTATTTGCTTCCATTCAAGCTCTTCCAGTTAGTTTCCAGTTTTGCTAATCTGAGCAATGGCTTGCAAAGGATCTGAGGGAAGGTCAGAGGTTGCTAACATCAACAACTGAGCTCCAGCTGTTAGAAGGAGCGGTTCATCTATCCTCCCAGTCATTCACGTGGTCCTTTGCAGTTGAATCATTCCCAGCCCTGACTGTCACCTGCACCTCCACAAACCCTAAGGAAATCAGCTGTGTGGCATGATTTTCTGGGCCACTGGCAGGCACTAGGGATCACTGGGTCCTCATAACATGAGTCAGTGCCTGGCAGAAAGCATAGCAATGGAAAGATCTCACCCTGCCCTGACCAACTAAGACCGAATGTGTGGGTGACACTCATGTTTTAGCAACGCAGGGACCTTCTCTGGCTGAAGTTGAGGGTCTGGGGCCTGAAACTGATTCCTTTGGTAATCATATTCCCTGACTACTGATGCAGGAGTGGGACAGATTGTGGGGCTGGTGGAATCCAGAAGGTTCAGGTTACAGGGAGGTTGAGTCCTGCAATTCCCTCCCAGCCCTATAGTTAGAAGTGGTGCCGCTGGTTAGAAGTATAGCTGTCTGTCTTTCCTGCTTCCCCTTGGAAGTCAGTCCCTAGGCAGCTCTTCTTGCATGCCAGCCTGTGCTGGCCCCTGGGACAAGGAGGACATAGCTGATTTGTGAGATGCAGAAACATTCAGTGTGGTGGGGTGAGAGACAAAATGTGATAAGGCCTGAGAGAGGTAAGCAGCTGGTGCTGGGGACACAAGGGGCAGGGATCTGTGGTTCTGTATGGAAGACAACTCTGCCATTCCCCAGGTTTAGGTCCTTGGCCAAGTGTCACAGCCTTCTGAGTACTCAAAATCCTAGCCTACACCAGGGTTGTATTAATTTCCTCTTTTAGGACTTCAGCAAGAGCTAGATGGGGTACGAGGAAGTGCCCAATAAAGAACACAGCTTGTTGTAAGTAGTCACAGAATCCTGGCCCCTAAACTCAGATGCAAAGTTACGCTAGGGGTGATCAGCTGGAGGGACTGGTTTCATTTCACAAAGCTCGCCTGCCCTGGTCCTCCCCATTTGGTAGGTAATTGACGGCCCTCATGTGCCTGGGAAGATGCGAGTGATGATGGTGTGCCCAAGTGGATCTTTCAAAACTTCAGATCCCCTCATTGCTACAGAGGAATGAAAGCGGGTAGGGGACAGGCAGCCTTCCTTCTTGCATGGTCTTCAGGGCTCTACTTTGTGGTCTAGGATCATTTTTGTGAAATGGACTTCAGGTGATCCCAAGATTCACTATAAAAGCCTTTCTTCACTCATTTCCCTTTTGTGCTCTTTCTTCCACTCCTCCTCCTTTCTTTCATTTTAAAAACATACCTTCTATGTACTTTCTTGAAACTTCTCCCACAGAAGGTCACCCTCAGGAAACAGAATGGTCTACAATGAGTGGGCTGGGTAGGAGGGCTGGTTTGCACCAGCAAGCTCACAGGAGAGCAACCAGGGGTGAGGCTGGGTCACAGAGCTCCTGGAAGCTCCAGAGACCGGGAATAAACAGGCCATAACATCACCAGGAATTTGAGGTCTTGTGAAAAGGTGAGCAGATCAAGACCCCATGCATCCTTCCCTTGGCCAGACACCGCCCACTCTTGCACGCTTAGCTTGCAGCACTTCTCCTGGGAATCTGCTTCTCTGGACATCCAAAAGGTCTCTGGTCGCACCAGCAGGTGATGAGTAATCCCTGTCCTGCAGCAAGGACTCTGCAGTCTTTTGCAGGTGGCGTGGAAGTGGACGTGCTTCTGCTGAGCCTCTCTTCTCAGTGGCGTCTGGGGTGACCGTGCCATGCATTCTCGAGGTGTTTCCACATGTGCATGCTCTCTTGCACACCCACCAGTGTGTGCACATTTATTTTCCACCCTCCCCCCACTTATGCCCCAAGCGTTCTTGGCTCCACCCACCCCACAGGTGCAGACACCTGCGCCTTGTGGCTCATATTCCCCTCCACAAGCTTGCCCTGCCCAGGCTCCATTAGGGAGCTTTACTGCCTGGGCTCCCAGGTGTTCTCAAGCCTGACGGACACAGTGACTGAGTGGGCCTTTTGGTGACATGTCCATAAAGATCTCATAAATCATCTCTATACGACGTCACTTGCACACTTTTATTTGCCTCAATAAATACACACATTCTTATTTCCTAACAGCTGCAGCACAGGCTGAGTGTCCGGCCAAGGGGTCCACATACTGTGCATTTGCCAGAATGTACCGTGGACAGGAATGGGAACTCTGTGTTGGCTGTTTGAGGCCTAAGACATCTTCGGGGACCTGGGCTAGTGAAGGCCTGATTTGCTGGGACACTAGGGGTCATCTTGCTCAGATGCAGAGTGTACCTCGACCCTGAAACCAGGCATCTTTTCCATTGTTCACTTATTTCATCCAAATTGCTTTACTAAGGTTTCAGGCAAGGTCTACTCTTAAACCCATTTGTCAGAACTGGAAACTGAGGCTCAGAAAAATTAAGTGGCATTCGAGGAAGGGGACTGGAAATCTACTTTTAAGTGAGGTTCCAGGTCATTCTGGTGTAGGTGGTTCATGGTCATGCTTTGAGAATGGTTTTTGTGATTATGACTTGGGCCTCAGGGCATAAACTCTATTTTTTTCTCTCTTAAAAACACCTTAGAAATAATAACAGAAGTGAGAGTAAGCCTGAGGACAAGCATTTGGTAAACCGAGGGTCGGTGGACCATACAGCTCTAAAAATGTGCAATTGATCCTCCAGAGAGGCTGGGTGAGGCTGGTAGAGGCTGGCTTGCCTCCATCCTTCAAAGGGAGTGCAGTGAGTTCATCCCTTTCTGGCTTGGCTATAACTTTGATGCACACCCATTTGTCTCTCCTTGAAAAAAGGTTGATGTGGCTTTGCCCCTTACAAAATTCTTCCACAAAGATTTTCCAGTGCCCATGACAGCTCTAAGTAGTGACTGTTCCCATCTCCATTTTATAGAGTGGGCAGCAGAGCTGGTGAGGGGCAGTGTCACTACTGGGCTGCACTTCAGGGGAGCTTGTTCTGCAATGCACAGTATGGTCCGAATACTAGTTAGTAGTAGTTACCATTCACCTGATGTCAGGGAGCTGGAGGCCGTGGGCTTCTAAGGGGCCAGTGCAAGACACGTTAGGAATCGCAGGTCTGCGGAGAATCTCCTTGCTACGACATCCCATGGCAGGGAGAGGAGGCAGGAGACGGGGATGCAAGGGCTGCGGGAGGGGTGGAAGGCTCTCTCATTCAGTGCGGCCGTGTTTTGTGCTATCAAACACTGACAGGTACTGTACTGAATTAGTTATCTTTTCACTGCTGAGAAAAATGACTTCAAGGAGGAAAGGTTTCTTTTGGCTCACGGTTTTAGAAGATTTTAGCTATGGCTGCCTGGCTCTACTGTTTCTGGGCCTGTTGTGAGGCAGAGCAGGGTGGAAGGGGGTGGAAGAGCAGAGTTGGGCTTAACTTATGGCTGCTGGGAAGTAGAGAAAGAGGGTGGTGGGCCTAGGGCAAGATACACCTGTCCAGGGCTCACCCTCCGCGAACCATCTCTTAGGTCCCATCTCCTGTACGTTCTACCACCCCCTATAATGCCATCAAATTATTAATCCATCCATGGATTAACCCATTGACAAGGTCAGAGCCCTCATGATCCACTCATTTACTAAAACCCCACTTCTGAGCACATCTGCACTGGCCACCATGTCTTGGACACACGAGCCTTCCGGGAACATTTCATATTGAAACCATAGCAGGTGCTATGTGAGGAGTGGAGGGGTGAAAGGAAAAATAAAGGACAAGCCTCTTTTCTGAGGTCTTTAAAGTTAAAAAACTTGACGAGACAGGAAGAGCAAGGTACAGCTTCATCTTTGATTGGGAATTCTGGGAGGCTCGTTCTGAAGGAGCCTTGAGCGCAGTCTACGCAGGTTGTGAGAAATGAAGTGCACAGGCAACTCTCCGAGGTAACTGCCTGGCTCTGGGTCCCCTCCCACTGCAAATCAGGCCACCTGTGAGTGGGGGCGGGGCCTGGATGTCCCTAGAGCACTTAACCGGGTGACTGAGTAGATGCATGTGGTCACTTACAAATTTTGTGTTCATCTGAGATGCTTCCAAAGATAATGATGTTTCCCTGACGGTGCTGGCCCATGCTGCACAGTCAGAAACTCTGGTATTTCAGTCTGTCCTCTAAGGTCCTGGGTCTTCCTGATACCTACTAGCCTTAGTTCCTACTTCCTGCTTTGAGCTTGAGGCTCACAATACAATGAAGTGGAACCCAAGGGTTTCTTGAAGCCTCCGCTGCATCAACCAATGGACCTTGGTGGCAGGGATGGAAGTTTCACATGGGCCTGGAAGCATGGACTTTCTCTCCGGGGGAATTATCCCATGACAGTGTCTGCTCAGTGTTCTATCTGCCAATAGAAGTGATCAACTCTGAGCCTTAAAATGGCACTGTTCCACATGTCAGGGTGACCACATAGTCATGGAAGGGACAGTGCTTTATTCTCATTGGAATAGACACTGTGGATGTGAACTTGTCTTCTCTGTTCTCAGTGTTTCTGCCAGAACCATCATGGATTTGCTGACAGTGAGTAACACACTCAGTGTTCCATATAGCATCACTTCTGACCAAGGAACTCATTTTGACAGCGAACAAAAAAAATCAGGAATGGGCTAATGCCCATTCAACTCACCGGCCTTTTAAAGTCACCCTAAAGCTGGCCTTGTATTGACACCCTGATAGAAATCTGGAATAAGCCTTGTGAAGACTTTACGGCACTTGCTGAATGGTAGCACAACATGGGGTTGAAGGAGTGTCCCTCATGAGACAGAAAATGTACAAAATCAAGACAGGCTTCTTCAGAGCCACATTTCTTGAGTCTGGGAGTGAGACTCCAGCAACGCAAGAGAGAATTCACCCTCTCCCCCTGGGGCTTCATGTTCTTCTGATACAGGAGATTTAGACCCCCAGGGACAAGTGCCACCACCATGGACTCAGCAGTAAGCCAATTAGATGGAAGCTGAGACCGTCTCTTGGCCTCGCTGCACCGCTCATGCCAATGAACCAGCAAAGAAGGGAGACACCTGTGCAGGTTGGGCTGACGGACCCCGGATATCAGGAGAAACTAGGCCATTGCTACACAAGACAGTAAAGTGACTTCTGTCTGGAATGTAGCTTATCCACAGGGTGCCTCTGAGAACTCCCAAGTCTTGGGATAAAAGTTGGAAAACTCAACATCTCAGTGCAGGCTGGACAGTGAATGGCCCAGGAAGCTTTGGGTCCTCTCATTAGGCAAGGAACACAAACGAGCCAGGCTGCTCATCATTCTCACCACAAAGGGAACATGGAACAGGAAACAGAAACAATTAGAACTACTAGGAACAACCGCGTGACCCATTGCAAAGGTGAGAACTAGAATAATCAGGAGCATTTCTTCTTTATTTTTTGTAACCATGTTTATATTAACCAAGTCTTTTTTTTTTTTTTTTAAAGAGAGAGGGACAGTGAGATAGAGAGAAAAAGAAAGAATCAACTTTATTTAGTTTTTCATGTGGCTTTCGTTGCTCAGAGACTTCGTTGTGTATGTGGTGCTGGGGTTTGAACTCGCTTGCTAGCACATGCGGGGCAAGCGCAGTAACCACCAAGCCATGCTCCAGCCCCTACATTAACCAAAGTGTTTTTTTTTCTTTATTCATTCCCCTTCCATGCAATGCATATATGTTAAGAGTGATAAACTTATTAACTCTATATTAAAGTTTTGGAATATCAAACTTACCCAGAAGATGAATGGACATCACTTGGAGATGGCAAAGGAGATATGCAGAATTCTACTCTCTTTGCGGGTAATGGTAAGCATGTTTTCAACTCTATGAGCGACAGATGTACCATGTTAGGCAGGAGAACGAATTTGTTGTTATCTTTGTTTGTGTATGGTTAAACAATTATTCATGGGTGCTAAGCTGAGCAAAGGTGGACTGGAGGTTTTGAACTATGCCAATTTAGCATAGTTCTCCCAATTTCCCTTACTTGTATGATTCTAGGTTACGGTTGTCCCCAAGAGAAATTTCCTGAGATGTGGAAGGTGGAGAGGAAGTAGCATCCATTTCACTCTGACAGTTACTAATGATGAACATGGAGAGTGTAGGGTCCCAGGCATCTCTGCAGTCCACGCATGATTTCATGATCAACTGCCTTTAACTGGATTTTGTCCACCATTCTGTCTGGGTGCTGGGTCAGGTTTAAGTGCAGCTCTTTGACAAAGGGCATCAGGGTCTTCATTAGAAATTTGTTGGCAGGGGTGAGTATGGAGAAAGACAGATGTGATCCCAATTCCTTCCTTTCCCCTACTTTCCTTGATTGACAGCCCTGCTGCCTGGAGCACTTCAGATCCATTACCAGACCGAGACTCAACACACTTCTGTCTACGGTTTCACCAGCTCCCATAGCCATATAAGTTCCAGTTCCTAGAATAAATCCCTCATTCCATGCTGTTCATAGAGTTCTGCTTTCTTGATTGACTGCCAACACATTTAGAAATTAGTTTAGAGTAGAGAAATATTTATTAAGTGTCTGTCACAAGCCAAGCACCTTCTAGTGTTCTGGAACTTTTCAATGAACAGGAGAAACATACATACTTGTTTGCGACATGTTTATACTAAAATACTATTCATTGCTTATTGGAAATCAAAGTTGACCAGACTGCATTTTCCTTTGCCACACCTGGCAGTGGCACCCATCATGTGTCTGCATTCGGGGCTCACCTTCGTACATCATACCACACTGGGAGCCCCTTTACTTTTCCTGGCTTCGGCACATTTGCTGTGACCCGTGGTGAGCCTGCAGATCCTTTGACAAAGGCCTTTTGATGAGAAACCCATGTTCTTCAACTTTTTCACCCCTTAGAAGCAAAGGTAAGTTTACTGCCTTGAAATAAACGGTGCAAAGCTACATCTTCTTCAACTCCTGCACCAGGCTCGTGAGGAGCATATTATCATTTTTATTTCACCAATACAGAAAGTGAAATTCAGAGAGGTTTAGTAACTTGTCCCAAATCCCAGAGCTGGGAAGCAGAAGAACTAGGATCTGAATTCAGTCGATCTGACGTTGCACTGACTCTGTTGGCCTTCAGGTCATAAGCGAACCAATTCTTCAGCAAGGAGGAGCAGACCTTTGTAGAATCAGACACATCTTTAGCAATAACCCTCTCCATAGGAGTGGGCAGCACCGAGCCCACGTTGGGAGCCCAAAGCTTGCTGTGGGTGGGGGGATAGGAATAATGGCATGATGAAGGTTGTGGAGCAATGCATTCTTACCACGCAGCAGTTTTGATGGTGGGCGACCTGGTCACCTGTGCTGACACCCTGCCGCCCTGTCCCCCAAGGCTCCTCTGTTGTAGGAGGGAGAACTGTAGCTACAGCAGAGATATTCTAGCAATTGGGTCTTAAAGGCTTGTAGAGGTGATTCTCTGCCAATGTAGGACATGTTACACATCACCTGCAATATCAGGGACGGCTCTGGGGAGCAAACTCTGGGCTGCAATGAGGAGAGCTGGGGTAACAGCTCAGCCTTAGATCTTAGATCTTAGATCTTCTCTTCTTATCTCATTGGATGCAGAGACAGAAACTGTTACATACATGCACAATTTGAGATAATATTGCATATAGTATTTTATATTATGATTTTTTCGCTGATCTTTTAAGCTTTCTTCAAGTTTTAAAAGATTCTTCAAAATCATGATTTTTAATGACTAGATAGTATAATTTCATGGAAAAACCATAATTTAATAACCCAATCCCTTTGCCATTGATGATGTAGGTTTATTCTATTTGTTTTACTAATATAGTGCTTTTATGACTTTTCTTTTGCAAAAATTGTTGTGCACCTCTGAGTATTAACTTCAGGTACTTTAAATAGGCTTATTAAGTTAAAGGATATGAATCGTATGATGTATATCTATATATCAGGCTTATTTCAAGATAAATTATGTCATTTATACATTGTGTATGAATGTGCCTGCTCATCTCACAACATGTTCTACAGCATTGAGTGTTATTATTTTAATCTGGCAACTTGGTAAGTAATATGCTAAATGGATAATAAAATTTCTTCACTTAGTAGCAGTTTCATCATTTTATGGATTTATTGACATTTGTATTTACTCCTTTATTATATTGTTTTGTTAGTCATTGTTTTATTGCTTTGTAAGAATTCTTTGTCTTTTTACAGTTAGTCTTCATAATATTCTCTGACCTTATTTTCCCCAAGTTGTCATTGACCTTTTAAATTTTATTCATTCAATAAAAAGTATTTTGGGACTAAATTATGAAGTAGGCTCTGGGCTACACTGAATTATAGTAGTAAACATGACAAGTATTTTGCCTGTCATCATGAAGCTTGTGATCTGTCAGGGTAAGAGACGCTGACTAATTACAGATTTGGAAGTTTTATGAAAGAAGAGCAATTGGCCAATGTGGCAGGGGTCACATAAATCTCCTGGAGAAGTGACATTTAGGGAGAAAGCTAATGTGTTTCATAACATTTAGAAAATTTACATTTTAACGGAGACAATCTTCCCTTTTACTTACATGTTCTTAGAAAGTCTTTTTCTAATATTTACTGATACTTTTTTTTTTAAAGAGAGAAAGACAGTGAGAGAGTGAGAGACAGAGAGAATCAATTTTTTTATTGAGCTTTTCACATGGCTTTCGTTCTCCGACACTTAGTTGTGTACGTGGGTGCTGCGGTTTGAACCCGTGCACTTGCACATTTCAGCCAAGCGCCGTAACCACCGAACCACTGCTCCAGCCCCCTGATATCTTTTTCTATGTAGTTCATCTGAATGTTTACCTGTATTTTTGTAAAAATATTTTTAGGGCTTTCTTAAAATATAATAAAATTTTAAATTAATCTGAAATTTTAAATTAATCAAATTTTGAATTAATCTGAAATTTATTATAAATATATATGCTTTTAGTTAATTGATTATCCAGTATTATTTATAAAAGCATGCCTTCTTTCCCCATTTATTCGTGATGATAATTTTATCATGTATTAAGTTATTATTTGCACTAGCAATATTTTTTGATAGTCCATCTAGTTGAAGCACTGGTTGGTTCTTATCCTTTTTGCATCATTTTAATAAATTGCTTTATGATATGCTGTAGTTGTTAGAAGTGTAGGTACAAACATATGTCTTCTATAAACTTTTTTTTTCCAGTACCAAGGAGTTATCCCAGGGAAATGTAACTTTTAAGCTGCATCCCCAGCCTTTTCAAAATTTTTGCTTTGAGACTAAGTTGCTTAGAACCTTGCTAAGTTGCTGAGGGTGCTTTGAATTTGTAATCCTCCTGCCTCAGCTTCTTGAGCCACTGAGATTATTGGAATGCACCATCATTCCTGGCTTAATTTTTTTTAACTTAAAAAAGTTTGGATTCCACCATATGTTTATTCTTTAAAACAAATTTTAGAAATATTTTGTTCTGCAGGATTTTTAAAGGGATATTAGTTAATATTATTTTAAATGTATAATATGATTTAGGAATTTGGTCTGTTTATTTATGAATATTTTCATTTATTTATATATTTGTATACACATACAAATATGTACATATAAACATATTTATTTATACATGTTAGAAGTATGTATATACTTGAGATTCAAATATGTTTACTTCATATATATTTACATTCAAATGTGCAATTACGTTTCTAAGAGACATAGAAGAAGATCGTTTAATGGGAAGACAATTCATATACCGTGTAGTAAAGAGATTGTTTTTCTGTTATGTCATCTTCCTTTATAGTGGAACAGTGTTAGTTTGCTAATAAATGTCCTTCACATTTGTTGATAGGTTACTACTATATGTTTTATTTATTTATTTATGCTATATTGGGGATTGAACCTAGGGCTTCGCGCAAGCACTCTACCACTGAGCAACATGATCCCAAGATCATTTTTAAAAACATTGAGACAGGGTCTTGCTGAATTACCTGGGGTGGTCTCAAACTTGTGATTCTGCAGCCTCAGCCTCCCAAGTCACTGGTAGTTTAGTCATGCACCACTATGCTTTAAAAGAGGTATAGGAGAGATTATTGTATATATTGTTACAGCAGAAAAGTGATAGATTTCCATTCTTTTTCTAATATATCGTATTGCAGTGTTAAGAAAATATTGCATATACTATTTCATATTAAACACTTTTACCCAGTGTTTGTTTATTTATTTATTTATTTATTTAGAGGGACAATGAGAGAGAAAGACAGAATCAATTTTATTTGGTTTTTCATGTGGCTTTTGTTGCTCTGATACCCTGTTGTATACATGGTGCTGGGGTATGAACCTGCATCCTTGGCGCATGCCAGGCAAGTGCCATAACCACCGAGCCACTGCTCTAGCCCCTTACCCAATATTTACATTAATATGTTTCTAGTTTTTTTTAGTTTACTATTTTGAGGCCAATGTCATGAGT